>JAAGKR010001138.1:51450-140392 GCA_011419295.1 Clarias macrocephalus
ATAAACAAATCAATAAAAACAACTGCTGATTTATTGGACATGTGAGGCCTAAAAAAAGAGAAAAATCAATCATTTAAAAAACCAAAATTGGGAAATATGTTTGTTTTCTATCTAAAATATATTAGCTAGCAGTTAATAGATGCCTATGATGCATGGACCACCAATGGAGTGAAACCATTGGTGTTTTAGATGAAGCATGAAAGTGATGGAATTTGAAGAAGAGGCCACCAGGACGAGTCTGACAGCTCAGGAGCACCATTTGTAGCTTGACAGAGAGAGACAGAGAGGGAAGGAAAGGAAAGGAAAGGGAAGGGAAGGAAAGGGATAATCTCATCTAAAGAGATGTAAGTAGAAGCCATGTTTTGAACAATCTGTCATGCCCAGGCTGATCTACAGGAAAATGGCCATCGTCCAGGTACATTGACATGTTATTCAATCGAACATAACTGTAACACACACAAATTCATACGTAGGGGCACATGCACACAAACATGAACACAGACAGTTCCATTACCTTTGCCTGTACCCTAATCAGTAAACTAATTATGAGATATGGCCCTATTAAAATCATTTGCAGAAAAAAGTTTAGCACCCAAAGGAAAATGTATATTTTCTATATTTTTGCAAAGTTCAATCTATCATCAGTAGTAACCAAGTCGTCATACCCTCAACTTCTTTACTACTCAACAGTTATTACACACGATAACAAAAGCTAAATCAGAAGCTGTTCAGAGCGCTAGCCTTAGAAATTATTTCTCAGACTTCTCCTCGTTTTTATCTGCCTAAAGTTTTTTTTTTTTTTTTTTTTACTCTTATCCCTAGCACATGCTCTTTTTTAATCTCTGGAGACAGTAAAAGAGAAATCTAGGCTATCACATCTAGGCTATTTCTAGAACCCGCTCAGACATCATTTGCAAGTCTCTTACCCTGAATGACTTTCTCCTTGTTAGAATGTCTTACCTAAAGAATCTTTACACATCACCACAAATTGTTCTGTATGGAAATTATATTCATTTATTTATATAAATTTCCTGAAATTAACTTTCATATTTTGTTTTTGTTTCTTCTTTTGTTAGAACTAATGTTATTAGAAATAGTGGGCAGTAGATGTGGACAGATCAATGCAGATTAATTACAATGATTACAAATATTTTTTTAACTGACATTGGTATACAGTCCAACTACTTTGTGGTGTTATGCATATACAGGTGAAACTCGAAAAATTCGGATATCGTGCAAAAGTTTGTTTATTTCAGTAATGCAACTTAAAAGGTGAAACTAATATCCGAGAGACTCATTACATGCAAAGCAAGATAGTTCAAGCCGTGATTTGTCATAATTTGGGTGATTATGGCGTACAGCTCATGAAAACTCCAAATCCACAATCTCAGAAAATTTGAATATTAAATGCAATCAATAAAACAAGGATTATACATAGAAATATCGTACCTCTGAAAAGTATAAGTATGCATATGTACTCAGTACTTGGTTTGGGCCCCTTTTGCAGCAATTACTGCCTCAATGCGGTGTGGCATGGAAGCTATCAGCCTGTGGCACTGCTGAGGTGTTATGGAAGACCAGGATGTTTCAATAGCTGCCTTCAGCTCTTCTGCATTGTTCGGTCTCATGTCTCTCATCTTTCTCTTGGCAATGCCCCATAGATTCTCTATGGGGTTCAGGTCAGGCGAGTTTGCTGGCCAATCAAGCACAGTAATCCCACGGTCATTGAACCAGGTTTTGGTGCTTTTGGCAGTGTGGACAGGTGCCAAGTCCTGCTGGAAAATGAAGTCAGCATCCCCATAAAGCTCGTCTGCGGAAGGAAGCATGAAGTGCTCCAAAATCTCCTGGTAGACGTCTGTGTTGACCCTGGACTTAATGAACCACAGTGGACCAACACCAGCAGATGACATGGCTCCCCAAATCAACACAGACTGTGGAAACTTCACACTGGACTTTAAGCATCTTGCAGTGTGTGCCTCTCCATTCTTCCTCCAGACTCTGGGTCCTTGGTTGCCAAAGGAGATGCAAAAGTTGCTCTCATCAGAAAAGAGGACTTTGGACCACTGAGCAACAGACCAGTTCTTTTTTTCTGTAGCCCAGGTAAGACCTTCTAACGTTGTTTGTTGTTAAGGGACTTGACAAAAGGAATATGGCATCTGAAGCCCATGTCCAGGATCCGTCTGTGTGTGGTGGCTCTTGATGTGCTGACTCCAGCCTCAGTCCACTCCTTGTGAAAGTCCCCAACACTTTTGAATGGCCTTTTCCTGACAATCCTCTCCAGGCTGCGGTCATCCCTGCTGCTTGTGCACCTTTTTCTTCCACACTTTTCTCTTCCACATAACTTTCTATTAATGTGCTTTGATACAGCACTTTGGGAACATCCCACTTCTTTTGCAATTACCTTTTGAAGCTTTCCCTTCTTATGGAGGATGTCAATAATGGTTTTCTGCACAACTGTCTGGTCAGAACTCTTTCCCACAATTGTGCTTCCTACTGAATCAGACAGAGACAATTTAAAGGCTCAGGAACCCTTTAATTTTAACCCTTTACGTTTAATTAGCTGATTAGTGTGGGACACTTTGAGCCTAGGATATTGAACCTTTTCACAATATTCAAATTTTCTGAGATTGTGGATTTGATGTTTTCATGAGCTGTAAGCCATCATCTCAATTATGACAAATCACGGCTTGAACTATCTTGCTTTGCAAGTAATGAGTCCATCTCATCATTTAAGTCTCATTACTGAAATAAATGAACTTTTGCACAATATTCTAAATTTTTTGAGTTCCAATGGATAGACTAAGCTTTAAATACCTCTAAATAGGAAAAATAAGATTTGCTTGGTAGTAACCTGCTCACTTTGAAAATTTTACCATGAATACACCCTCATTCATTCAAGCTTTTAACAGGCATATCACAACAACATAAAACGACATGGTCTACTATAAGGTTTATTATTACATTGATTTAGACACTCACCAATGGCTAATAGAAGATGGCGGCCAAAACATCTTATGCGTATCCATTCATTCATCTGAAGTGCAAGAAATGTTCATGGCATTATACTTGGTGACAGACTAGATGATCCTCACACAACTGAAGAATTCTCATCAAACCTCTGCCATCATTCCTCCAGTGTGGTCATCTGGGGAACATCTTGTCTGTCAACTCTGACTGCAGAGTGTCCAGTCTCAGATAAAGTGTATCGTCCAGTTCATACAGGGATGTGTTGTTTGGCCCATTCACATATGATGCCGTAGTGTAGCACAATACCTTGGGAATTTTCTTCTCTACTTTGGCCAAACACTGAATAAATATGAAAGAATCTGATTTCAGCAAAATGTTTTGGCCTGGCATTGTGTACCTTGGGTTAAGTATTAGCAGGAACTCACAGAACACTAGTTTCTCAAGCATGTACATTAGGGTCATGTTTAGCAAATGTAAATTGCAATGGCAACAGTTATCTGTTAGGCAGAAGCCTCTACGCCTTTTTACCACTAGACTATACTTTTGTAGCCCTCATCCATACTCTCCCTTTACCACTAGACATAACTCTTAAAAACCTTGTAGAAAAAAGAGTTTAATGGTGTTTAAGTATGTTGTGGGGACAAAAATTGCAAAGGACAATTTTCTGGTCCATGCCAGATTTTCCATACCGAAGTAGCTCTCCTATTAGACATGAGCTCCTCAAAGACTTGGCTGGTCAGAGTCCAACTACTATTTGGAATTTCTCATCGAAGAAGAATGCAACGAATAATGAAAAGTATTGCTGGTAAGTGTGATTTTCAACACAACAAAACTATTTAATAAACAATGGAGTATATTATAAAAAACTTTTTCTATCACAAGATTTTAGATACACTACATCAGACAGCCCTAGTTGAAAATTGGTCAAGACTTCTCCCAAAGTATTTCTTTGTCCATGTGAATATTTGCACACTTTAGTCAAGTTTAAATGTTTGGGGCAAGGGCTTGTTTCTAAGATGGCAGTCTTTCATTTCATTGCAATGTGAAAGGTGGTGTTGCAGCAGTTTCCACTTGATGGTAGGAGTGTGCCTTAGTGGCTTCTGGGTTGTTCCTTACCAAACTGAACCAATTCCCTCTAGCCAAGAACACTAAGGTCTTGAAGACTCAATCTGTCAATCGGCCCATTAATTAGTTCTTACATAAAACTGCTTTAAATGATCTTGGAAGCTGCAGTTGTTTAAAAATGTTTCCAAAATACATTCCTGACTTGTGCAAAGCTACCATCCTTTTTCTCAGTTTTGAACCAACTTTGAGCTTTGGTATTGTAACATTTATTATTCAATCCAATAAGTGGCATCAAGTAAATCCACTTTATGTTGGCACAGAGAAGCTACCAGCTGTAGTCAATCATGTCCTCTAACAGGAAGTTGCGGGCCTTGGGCTTGGCAAATAAAAAGTCCTTACAGAACTTTCAGCTCAAATGAATTAATAAACTAAATGTTCATATATATTTGTGGGTAGAATTTTTACCCTGTTTTTGATTTAGAACACCCCAACCAAGTTAAACGTTGTGCTCCATGTTCAGTATACATAAACTTCTCAACACAATTGTACTTCACAAACAAATTATTTTACAAATAAAAATAATAATAATAACTTTTGTTGCATTTGGTTTGTGCTGTGTGTGGAAAATTTGGCACAATTTGGTCTGTGGGAGGAGAAGTAAAACAACTGTTAGACACCTACTCAAACATAGCAAAATAACAAATGACATGGGTGCCAGACAAACATTTGTAGAAAAAGGATAGACATATTTTTGTACAAGTCTTTACTGTAACTTGAACCAGCATGGCGATATTGTTCATTTGAAAATCAGATAAATGAAATACATTTGATATGCTTTTCAGAATCTACAGTAGCTAATATCATTGAAATTTGATAGCAATTTCCACCTATATTTGAATATTCTGAATTTTGATTGACTGCTCATGACCTAGCATCTTCATATTGAATAGCTAGTTAGAATGATTAGCGTCATTACTAGCGCCCATGAGCTCCTCCATAAGAACATGTTAGGGTCATACAAAACAATCTAAAACAAACAAGTAACAAGAAAATACAGAAGAATTCACAGTATCTGGATAAATATCTGGGCACACACAACTATTCACCACATCGGGTACTTTTTTTCTGTAATCTTCATAAAACTTTAAATCTTTTAAAAACAATGTATTATTCTAAATTATACAAAAACTATTTTTCTAATTATATTCTAAGTGAAATTCTTCAAATGATATGACCATATTGAATGCATTTATATTGGTCTATGGCATCATCTAGCATGCTTCAGCTACAGTATTTCCCGCTGAAGAGTGGGCAAACAAACCAATAACTAAAAATCACTTGTTTAAGATCAGAAGTGATCTATACAAAAGATGACATTTAACCCATTAAGACTGACAGAAGCACTTTTTATTTTACCTTTAATTTTATTACGGGCCAATGAAATCATAAAAAAAAAAATAATAAAAAAAAAATACAGTAGCACAATAATTGTTTTTTTGGATACAAAATTACAGACTTTCCACATTGATAGCAAAATCTGTGACAAATGTTCCTATGACTCCACCTCCCATACATTTGTGTCTTCGTTCACTACAAAAACTAAACTATCTTAATAAGAATATCTTGACATGGGTTTTTTTTTCTTTTTTTATTTCATTGCTTTACTGTTCACCGTTTGTGTCTGTTCACACACTGTTTATAAAAATGTGTGCATCTTAAACTATTTGATATAGATGAAAGTATTTTCTTCAACTTCAATGTTTACATTTGTGTGCATAAAAATACTAAGATACACTCCAGCTGAGCTTTTCTATAGTTTATACACACACACACACACACACACACACACACACACAGTGTGCATGCACAGAATATACTGTATACATGAAAGTTGCTCTTTCACAATAATGACCTTATTCGTCAAATAAATGCAAACCACCAAACTGATTTTTAAAAATTATACTCAATGCCTTTACAAGACAAAAATCAATAGCCATTTTTTCATTATGTGCAGTATTGTAATGTTAATGGCCACTTGATGGAATGAGCAATTTAATAAAATATGATTTTTTATGTGACCATAGTGAGCCTAGTGGCTCAAAATAAAGTTTCCAAAAGATGAGGCTCTAAATGTACAATATTAAAGCAATATTAAGACAAGGCTTTTAAATGTATACTGCCCGGCCTATTGAAAAAAAAAAACTGGTTTTAACTGAGCAAACAGTTAAGAGCGTTCTCTTAAAGAATTATCTTCAGTGACTGATACTGTTCAGCTGGCAACAACTTTTTTAACCATAACTGATGCAGTGATGCATTTCTTAAACAACCATGTCAGAAGTTATATCCTTTAGTTTTGACAAATATGTTCCTCTGATGCAGCACAATAATTTAGTCCTTCTGAAACAGTCAAACAAAACAACTGAGGAATTGCTGAAACTAGTAAAATTGGGTTAAGAACTGTAAAATGCATTATTAAAATCTGGAAGGATAGTGCCAAACCATTATCATCTTCAAGGAAGAAATGAGGTTGGAAAAACATCCTGAATGAGTGTTGTGGAAGATCACTTAATGCCTAGTAAAATCAAATCATAAAACAACAACCTTAGAACACACAGCTGTGTTTAGTGAAAGTAAGAGCTTTTTCACATACACAATGCAAAGTGAACTGTAGTTATTGGGATTAAGTAGGTGTGTAGCCTTTAAGCTTTAACCACTTACCAGTGAGGCTAATAAAAAAATAATAAATACTTCGGTTTGCTATGAAGCATAAGGAATATATCCTGAAGCATTGGAAAAAGGTCATGTGGTCTGATGAGTCCAGATTTATCCTGGTCCAGAATAATGGGGACATCAAGGTAAGGAGAGAGGTGGATGAAGTGATGCACACACATCATGCCTCGTGCCTACTGTATAAACCTCCGAGGGCAGTTTTATGATCTGGGGTTACTTCAGTTGGTCAGGTATAGGTTCAGCAATGTTATGCGCCCAAAAAATGGGGTTGGTTGACTACCAGAATATACTGGATGACCAGGATTTTTCATCAATGGATTTTTTTTCTTCACTGATGGCACGGGAATATTGCATAAGCACATGGCATTACATAAGCTTATCAAAATATTGCTACTGAGAATGTATGCTGTAATCAAAGCAAAATGTGGTCGAATAATATACAGGTGTGTGACTTTAGATTTTTTTTGGCCAGGCAGTGTTTGCGTTTACCCACTCTGTAGCGTGTAATGGCCACAACATGTTGATGCAACACTGTACACCTCTGGGTGACTGACTGACTAACAAACGAGCGGAGTTCTAAAGTAAACTAAACATTTATAATAAACATTAAACAATAAGTGTACAAGTCAAACATGCTGACTTAAGTGTGCAGCATGCAGACTTAAGTGTATCCAGTACTTTCTTACTCTTGACCCCGCCATCTTGGGTCGACCCATGCTGCCATTAATACTAAACACAAATCAGCATCTCTTTCCAAAACTGCCCTCAAAGCTCATATAAGAGGAGCAGTGACTGGGCCACGCGTGCACAACACACACAAATGCAAAACCACTGGCAGATTATTAAGATGCACGGGTTCAGTCCAACCACACAGGGGCTACATTTATAAATCAAAAGAAGGATGAGAGAATAAGTTCGACTGCACTAAGCACTGCATATGGCATGGTGCATGCAGCTGAGCTAAAACAAGCGATCCTGAACATGTAAGGCAAAAATCTAACGTAGGTTATCTGATTATATCCCAGTTTGAAGTTGGGAGTGGAGTGGATTGGTTTGCTGCGCTAATCTTGGTTAGCTCTCCAACACAGAACATCCTGGAGCCGCACAGTTAGCGTTAGCCTGGGGGAACCAAGCCGGGTTGTACATTCACATTACACTCAGAGGTGTCCTCTAACAGGAACGGTTAAGGGAAAAGTTCTAACCGCACCAAACTTAACACGCAGAACCGCTTAAGTGTCATGTTATTTAAAAAAAAAAAAAAAAAAGTTATTTTGCTTGTCTACTCGTTTTCAAACTTGCTCATGCAGTGAACCTAATAATGGCTTGCTTTTACCAGTACCAGGTCAGGACCAAGCGCAAATGTAAGATCTTTTAGTTTAATACCTCCGTAATTGTGCCATTAGGTTAGCAATACAACCAGTCTTGAGAAAATACAGACGCTGTGCAGCTACAGGGCTGCTCACAATTTTACTCGTCTCATACTTCCTTTAACAGGCAACGTGTGAAAATGACAAGCTCTATAAAAAGCTATAAGTGCTGGTGTGTGCACGCATAAATAATAACCGGCTTATGCAATTTACACAACTTGCTAACTACCTTTAAAAGCAAGGCCTTCGTTCTGGCGCCATCTTCATGAAGCCTCAGAAATCCAAACAGTGAGCTGCAGGCGAGAAAACAACACAGAAGGCTCGGGATCAGTTGGTGTGTTTTTGGCAAGGGCACACACAGGAAAATACTTTAGCCGACACCAGAAACTTTGAACACGGTTTCTAACCTGTCAATTCCTGCTAAACTGTCCCTCTCCTGCGCTGTCAGCCTAGGAAAGTCCTCCTCGGTCTCACTGGCTTTTCCCGCCGCCATTTTCTTTCCCTCATCACCAGCAGCGCCGAGGCTCCGGGCAGCAGCACGCGCAGCTACGGCGAGCGACACTCGGCACGGTTGCATGGAAATGCACCGAGGAAACGAAACGCAAAATCCGCAACGTCCAGGAGGCCACACGGAACGATGATGAAATATGAAACTTTTGCCTAAATACAGACTAAAATTCAGGCAGGGATGTATCCTAGCGCGATATCTTTAGCTGATCCCTTTTTTTCTTTTCTTACATTCTTATAACCACCAGTGGGATGCAGAGAATAAATGTCATAGTCATTCGAGCACGATTTCAAACTTCTATTTGCCTCCAGATTGCAATTGTTATAATTGTCACATATGTGAACCCATGCCGTTGGCTTGACCACGCCCACTCTCAGTCGTGTAGCCAATAGTTGATGTAAAAGATAATCATGTGACTCACCTCCTGTCTTAAAATTCTTCCAAAACAGTCTTCGACTCTGCGTACTTGTCTCTGGGGTTTTTTTTTTTGTTACAGTGGAAAATAATAAAACTTTTCTTTACTCTATTTTTAATAGAAAAAAATAAACGTTTAGTGATGATACAATTACATTTGGAATAAGAATTCCGAAAGTTCATAATCTACCAGAGCCACAATATTCATGCACTTAAAAGAAACTGATTTCAGATCCGTTGACTTTTGCCATATGTCCTCTCTCAGGCACCTTAAAAACTGGCTTTAGAATTCGCTATTGACTATAAAGGTGTCTGAGGGTGGTCCCACCACAGCGTTTCAATTAGGGTGAGGTCAGGGCTTTGACTAGACCATTTTAATATATATAGGTTTTTTTTTTTTTTGTCATTTTGATGTAGATTTACAGGTGGGCTTCACATCATTGCCCTGTTGCATCACCCAGGTGGCCTCTGGAATACGCTGGTATACAGAGGAGTTCTTGGTCGAATTACTGACTGCAAAAACAAGCCCAAATCATGACCCCTAGACTGCTGTGCTGGACAGTGGGTATGAGGTGTTTCTGCTGAAATACCATCTGGTCATTGCCAAACATGGTGTTGAGCATGAAGGCCAAACAAGTCTACTTTTGTCAAATTTTGTCCATAGAACTTTGTTCCAGAAGCCTTATTGGTTCAGATGCAGTTTTCCAAACCCCAGTCGTGCTTCCACGTTGTTTTTAGACAGAAGAGGTTTCTCCTGACAACCCTTCCAAGTTCAGTTTTCCTCTTATTGTGCTGTCATAGACTTTAACAATTAATATGTTCAATGAGACCTGTTCTATAGAGGTCTGCACACCTGCTGATGACCACTTAATCAAGGACTGATGATTAGCAGCACCTGGCTGGAACTTAACCTCCTAAATCCTGTAGTATTAAGGCTTCATTTTTGTTAAATAACGGCACTGTGAAAAGAATTTGTTCAACTGAGGTTGTATTTGTCCAAAACTCAGACCCACTATAATCAGATGATTTTCCTTATGTTTTTACACAAAACACATTGAATTAAAAAGGTGATACTAACATTTAGACCTTTGGTTGTATATAGAATTAGGAGTGTTAGCGTAGAGGTCTAGGTGAAGCAATTTTTTTAAATTGGTCAGTAAAATCAATGAACTATGTGGTTATTTGGTGAAGTTGCTAGTGAGTTTTTTTTTTGTTGTTGCATAGTTTGCTTTAGGCACAGATTTAGTAGCAGCTCCATTGTGCATGGCCCCCTGGGTCAACTCCCATTCAGCACCCTGCCAAAAAGAAGAAAAAACACAACTCTGCTCTAACTTTGCTCTTTACAGAAGCTGACAATGTAAGTTAACAAACATAAGTGTTCTAGCCTATTTCATTACAATTTTATGCTCACAATGAGATACCGTTATTGCATACTGCTATCTTGAATGGTTCCTCCTCTTCTTCGTTCCTTTTTTCTAAACTGGCCACCACATTTTCTATTATGACAGATTTTACTAACTGCACTTCTGTAGTAAACTATGTCCACCTATATCTGTACACTTCCTAAATCTGTAGCCCCACAATCTAGAATGACTCCCGGGGCACACACACCCACACTACGGGCAATTTGGGAAAGCCGATTAGCCTAATCTGCATGTCTTTGGACTGTGGGAGGAAACAGGAGTACCCAGAGGAAACCTACCAAGCACGGTGAGAACATGCACACAGAGACGGGAGTCAAGCCTGGCCGGCAATTGAAACCGGACCCTGGAGGTGCAAGGCGACAGTGCACAAGGGTACAGACCACTTTACCGCCGTGCCGTCTATAGAAAATCAATTGCTTTTATATATATATGCAGAGATATCAATTTATATACTGTTATATCTATTTTTATTTTTAACAATTTCAACCTAAAGTAAATTAAATCTATTATTCATATTATATTATTTATGATTAAAATTTTTTAGAGATTCACATGACACAGATCCTGTGTGACTGTTGCTTTGTCTCATACACATATAACCAAGTTTAATCACCAGTAATGATCCTCTACATGAAGCACAGGTCATCCAGCTGACGGAGTTCTGCTCTTGGGTCAGCATCCTGGGGACGAGCTTGGCAGCAACCCGGCATGTGTTCAAATCAAACGTGATCATTACCTGGACTGTTCCATATAACACACTGACAATGACAGCAATGTTGAGGATTGCTCTCTGACAAATTGGCAAAGTGTTTCAACATTTTCTCGAGTTGAGCTCTTAGAGAGTTCTTCTGGAACTGACAAAACACCTTGGACGATTCATTGCAGCATTTTGATTTGGCCTCCAAATTCTCCACACCTTAATCAAATCAAGCATCTGTGGGAAGTGCTGGAAAAACAACTTGTAGGTCTTAAATGATCTACTACCTTTAGAGGTCTAGTGGAGTCCAGGTCTTGATAGGGTCAGGGCTGCTTTGGTATTAATACTTAATATTAGGTGGGTGTTTATTAGGGCTGTGGAAATTAAATGAGAATTGTTTAACACACAAAAAAATGATGTTAACATTAATGCAGCATCCTTTTTCTTTTCCAGTCTTCTCTGTTGCGGTTTTAGCCGTCATCGTCATGGTAACATGCTGTTCCATGTAACATTGCATCTCTTGCAGTGAAAGTGGCACTATCCAACATGGCAATTCTGCTTAATCATTGAAGCTAATGCAATAGGCTGAGTACATACTATATACTGTATAAGAAAGGGTAAGGAAGGGTTGTTCAATTGTTCATGACAGCACTGAATATGTGCATGTAGGACAGAAATGCCTCCTCATGAGGATGTTTTTTTGCTCAATGAAACATTTTTGAGCTGTAGCATTACATGTACTGTATGTGTTTGGTTTTTAATGTGAGCGAATACTATGGAATCAGATTTGTGTCAAATAACTGAACAAAATTTTTAATAGTTTTTAGAGAGAAAACTGATCACAGATAGAAGGTTTCCAGTTTGGCTATAGTTTGTTGTTTGCACTTCCTATACAAATCTTCTCTGTGGGCAGGTGTTCAAGGGGTGCTTCCTCACTGGCCAGCGGCTTTTTCAATAGAAGGAGGAAGAAGCTGAAATGACAGAAACGTGTGCTTCTAAAAGCACAGAGTGATATACAGGAAATGATGACATGACTACAAAAAGGAGCACTTATGTTGGGTATAATGAGTGTCCTTTGTTTGCTTTCCTTGAGGTTTATCTTGTTTCATCAAGTCCTTTCTGGGAATCCCTTTATTATTTTATACTTTTGTCATATCTTTTATCTGTTATTGAGAAAGTTTTCATTAAATCAAAGCCCTACAAAGTGTGATTTCTTTCATTAGAACCTTAGTGGTGAGTATTTATCTTTCCAGCACCTAAATTTAGGAAATAAATTTCACTATAAACTCTTGAACTCCTCTGGTCCAGATCCTCCTGAGGTAACAACATCTCTACTATCTGTGCAAATTACTTAGAATTGATTTAGGTTCTGGGGGGGGGGGGGGGTAATAGGAATTTTATATAGGGTAGTAGGGTGGCTTAGTGGCCTGTCGCCTTGCACCTCCAGGGTCTGCGTTCGATTCAAACAATTCTGGCAAAAATATTGGGGCATTTGTGCTTTTTAACACTCTTGTGACTCACAGCAAACGAGCAACCGTGGACAAAATATCAGTGAGCAATACTTGCGTGATTAAAAAAAATAAATAAATAAATCTCAAAACTGCAGCCAAACATGTTCAGCAGTAACACTTATCCTTGGCATACACAAGCACTTCATGGCCAATTTAACAAAGAAGGGCTATTCACTGTGATGTTCTTTTCACCACCCTGAAGGATTTTCAGACAATGGCAAACGAGCAGCTTCTTTGTATTACTGATTTGTCTCATTTCTGGAGACTTCCTGACATCGCTTCTCGCACAGCTTCTCTTTGCAGTGCCGGCCCTGTGGCACCTTTTACTCTTCAGTATGCTTATGTTCGCTGATAAGCTCCTCTTTCTCCTCTTTACAACAACGGTACACAAAAGTACACCAGATATTCACTATATTTCATTATTTAATAATTTAGCAATAACAAAATCTATATTTTGTACATCATGCGATCATCACAGATCAATGCTAGATTCAGCTTAAATATTAGTTATTACATGAAAGTATATTATGAATGGTACACTAGATTCATTAAACTGCATAGGTAGAAAACTTTCTGTAAGCATCACAAAACACCTTTAGACCATACCACTTCATAAAGTAATACAGAGTATGAATTATGTCTTTGTATTTTTTTTGTTCTTTCAGTTGAGCATATCTTTGCTTTGTTTTGGGAATGCTGCTCAGCTGTTGTCGTAGCTTCAGCATGCCAGTTTTTGTATGTTTTTTGCCAGGCATTCTCTGACAGGAATGGCAGTAATATGAATTGTGTATCATTTGTTGATGTGATGTAAAGTGCAGTTAATTCCCACTCTCCTGCATACCTTGTCTTAATGTCCACGTGAATGGCTTTTCTTACAAATGGAGCATCACCACAGCTCTGCTGGGTGGCTTACAAAAGAATATGGAGCATATGCATATGGAGGAGCTATAACAGAGTTTGGGGTTAATCTCATCCAAGATAACACTTGTTGCCACCTAGTGGTTACCACTGGATGTTGCTCCAGGAAGTGTTCAACTGCATTGTAAGAGCTAGTCCATCTTGTGAATACATCTGTTGTATGTGTGCTCCAGGAGGAACAGTAACTATTTTTTTTCTTTAATGTACTTCGGTGGAAAAATGTGGTTACTTGTTGCACTCGTCCTAGGAGTTGCGCAACAGCTGACAGTGCATGTTGTTAGGCTCGGTTCAAGGTATGGCCGTAGCACTTAACATGGAAAAAAACAGTCCCATTAGGCAGCGACAGCCACATTAGCTGCAGTGTCTGTAATGAATGCACTTTGTCATCGTCTCTACGCAGGGAGGCTGGAGCATATCCCATTTGACCTAGGGCATGAGGAGGGGTATACCCTGAACAGGGTGCCAATCCATCCCACGGCACGCACACACACTATGGGCAATTTGAGAACGCCAATCAGCATGTCTTTGGACTGTGAGAAGAAACCGGAGTACCTAGAGCACCCAAAAAGCACAGGGAGAACATGCTAATTCTATGCACACAGACTTCAGACAATCCTGGACTCTGGAGGTGCAAGGCAACACTACTAACCACTACGCCATAGTGCTGCCGATAGCTCTTAGTATCTGTGGAAAAAAAGCACTCTTTGGTCGTTTCATCAGCTACATAAATTGCCCCCAATTTATAACACTGATAAACAAAGAGCCTTCTTGTAATATTATTCAGAAAACTAAATTTTGCAGGTTGATTTGATGGTTGTTTTTTGAATATTAACAGAAATACAACTATGAAGCTGTTTGCTACATAATGCTGAACCCAAAGCCATACCTCTACTAGCTCAATGTTCATGATCTTCTTAAGCTACGTGAAGCAGTTTACAGCATTGTCAGGTTCCATCAAGTTCAAACTCGATATTCACAACTTCCTCGGATTGCTAGGGTCACACTTAATTAGCAAGTTGTTTTGCTAATTTTCTGTAAGAACAAAAAAAGCCAGGAAAAAGAGCAGCAGACAAATGGGTGTACTAGGTAGTACGTGACTGTGTCCCATACCATTTATATCCATTAAATTGGTGAATACAGTTCACTGAATCTTTTTTGGACTATGATGTACTACCCATAGAGGTTTGTGGTGATGGTGCAGCAGGATGTTTGTTGGTACTTCATATAATGAGTTTTTTTTTTTTTTTTTTTAACAAAGCCAGTTATGGAGCAGCTTCCCAGTTAGTGTTCAGAACACAATCTCACTGAAAATATTTTTCTTGGGTATAGAAGCAGATCTATGGGACCACAGACATCTGTTTGATAAACTAGTATGTCTGGAATCACATAGCTTTGTTGGCAGTGAAGTGGGTGGCTGCCCGCCCAAGGAGCAATCATGGTTGTTGGCTTCTGGTTTACCCATTTAGTTATGCAGTCTTAACAAGTCATGTTCCAAAACGTATGTTAATTGTATTGGTTATGTGACTGTGATACAGACCTATGGGATAATACATACCCATCTTTAACCAATTTGTGAGGCTTGTGGAGCTGGAGGGAATCAGCTATACTGCGAAGAACATTTGATGAGATTTCTGTTTTCACCAAGCATGCAATAAGCCACTTCAAATATGCCGAACTGAATCTTCCTGCGAAGCTGGAATTACACATGATATAATGGTTAAATAGCTTGATCAGCAGGCCACCCAGGAATTCCTTGAGAATATAGATTTTTGCAAGTGATCAGGGACTGACACCATGGAGACATGTGTTTTTTCTCTTTACTCTGACTAGAAAAGATGGCAAAGGACAAAATAGATTAGACTGATTTGTATTTCAACACAAGCAATACATGTTAACACTCTTCTCCTCCCCCCCCCCCATATATCTTGGTACGCATGCAGCATTTTATTTCATAAACTCAGGTTTCT
Organism: Clarias macrocephalus; assembly: GCA_011419295.1. Taxonomy (NCBI): domain Eukaryota; kingdom Metazoa; phylum Chordata; class Actinopteri; order Siluriformes; family Clariidae; genus Clarias; species Clarias macrocephalus. The sequence goes on from JAAGKR010001138.1 coordinate 67,019, forward strand.
GCACATTGCGGTTTGCCATTTCTAACTTTTATTTAATAAAACCAAATAATGAACATACAGTGCACAACTTCTGAACTAGTACAGAAAGCAAATTTGACTCTAAGGGCTCCACTGAAGTTCTTGGTCATGTGTTTATAGATCAAAATCCTAGTTTCTTGTCCAATACACATTACTTATACTACTTCGTAATTAAGAATAACTGAATTTAGCACCAAACCAGAGAACAATGTTTCCAAAATGCCAAATTTTTGCAAATGCAATAGAAGGACCACATGTTTATTCTTAAGATTGCCGTTAGCCAGACACATATTGGGGCAAAATCAAATTACTTATTAAAACAAAAAAAAAAAAAGAAGAAAACACAAAAGGAACAAAACACACCCTGGGACAATTTGCACTCATACAGTTAGAAAATTTTTAAATGTTGTCCAAACCTTGGCATGGTGTTTAAAAAAATTTTGATTGCCAATTAATTTTTCATTTCTTTGATAGGAGGAATATTTGGCCAGAAGTCTCCAAGTGAGGATTTTGACTGACTTCAAAATTACCTTAAACATTAAAAAGCTCACACTACCCCGAAAAATAGTTTCACGCATACAGGTGGCATTCATCATTCAAGTACCAGTGTTTTCATATGTTCTTTTGGTCAAGTTAACATGAAACAATCACTTTTAGGTTTATAAAAATAAATATTTCTAAAAAAATGCTTAATAAATTACACAAACTAGCAGCAAAAAAGTGGAATCTAGTAATGTGTGTGCAAGTAGTTAAATAACCCTTTGCCAATTCCCTGGTCCCAAATTAACCCTGGCTAAATAGAGAACCCCTCCGTTTTGTAAACAAGTTGCATTCTTACAGTCTTTACACAGAATATTGGAAGCTTAAGGACACACATTGAAGACGCATGTAAAACTCTTGATGTGCAATAAAATAAATTTTGTTAAATGTAATGGGCATAACATACAAGGGTCTAAACCTAAATAGCACCATTTGTCTCAAGTTACCACGATACTGGTCAAGTGCACCCACGACTTCAGTTCTGCCTTGTATACCTACTTTTTTTTTATGTCAAAAAGGCACATGTGCTTGAGGAAATGTATTGCACTTCAGTTAAATGTAATATCCTGCCCCCCCTCCTTCACACTACTTAAAGGGAGCTGAAATCTCTGCCAGCTGCAATGATTGACAGCTGATCTCATCTCCACACTATTAAACAGGTCCTCAAATTAACTTGAGGGAAAGAGAGAGTACACTATAATTTCTTTGGCCAAGACACCAAGAAAACAAGTTAGTCCAAAAAGAAAAAGAAAAAAAAAAGTGTATTAGCCAAACCTCCAATGTCATTAGATTTTGCTTCTCTCTGTGCAATTCCCCTTCCTGTGTACATTGTTCCCATTCACCTTTCCTCCCGCTACATCCTTCAGCAGTCTTGCAAGGAAGCAGTGCCTCTAGACCACAGATGTCAATCTGAAATTCAGTGCCACTAGGGGGAAAAGTGGAAATGAACATCTCCATAATATTCTGTGTTACGAAAAGGTAAACCTGCTTCAGAAATTTGTCAGACTATCTCCTTGACCAAAAAAACAAGAACACTTGCCATGCGAATTGCTGCAGAAATGGGCCTGTCCACTCTGGCACCAGTCCTAAAATATCAACTTGAACTTCTAACTAATGCAGTAGCGAATATGCCACTGGTTTTCCAATTTCAAAGTGACTTATTAAAAAGTATAAAAACTGCCACTCCATAAAAGTCCAAGTAAGGAACAAAATGGAGAAGCTGCCCACCTCCAAAATGCTAGCCTATGACTGAACTAGCTGCCTGAAACAAACAAGTGGTGTGCTTCCAAACACTGGTGTGAATGGAGGTACAAACTGCTCACTTCATGGTAAATGATATTACTTTGGAATGGCTTGTAAAAAAGACGCATCCTTTTCAGATGACTACCACGTCCCTTAGAGGTACCTCTCCAGGATAGAGTGAGCAAGATTAACATTTTCATTAAGATCTTCCTTTCCTTGTGAAGCAAGTGTAAAAACCAATGAAAGGGCAGGTACATTTGTGAAATGAACCTGGTGACCCCATCATAAATTTGATGTTCAGAACAAGGTTTTGACTCCAGAGCCAAACCTTCCTGTAGTTTGCCAAGGTTTGTGTAATCTTAATTTGTGCCTTCAAAACACAATTTCTAAAAAGAAATCAAACAAATCGTCAGCCACTTGATGTTTAAAAAGCAACAATAGAAATATCCAAATTTATAGGCACAGTACATTGACAAACAAATGATTCTCTTTTACTACAAAAAAAATGTGATGTAGTGGAAAAAAAAAAAAGCCAAAACAAGTAACGTTTCCATTTTCTTTCTTTTTGTCTTTGCACAGAAAGCAAGTCTCAAGACAGGTTCCTCCCATGGCCAAGGTCTCCCATCTCCTAGAGCAGGTAATGCATTATTCCAGGATGTGATCAGAGAATCACAGGAGTTAAGGTACTGTATAGTTCTTGAATGCTACACAGGGTTTATAGCCTGGCTTAATTACATGTGGTTTCCATTCAGTGAGTTCGGTGTGGGGCCCACTGTTCATGGCGAGTGGAAAGGTGCATGTTGGTTTAAGAAGTTAGTTTCCCCACCAGTCCACCTGAGAGTAGTTTCCTCCATAGCCATCACTGTTGTAGAAATTTCCAAATCCCCCTGTTGGCACAGAAATCTAGATTGAGAGCAACCTAACAAAAATTGGAAAAACTACAAATGCATGCTCAAAACTGAGGGAGAATCATAATGCAACCAGTATACTAAGAAACTTGGTACACATCAACTTAAAGCAGCAACTGTTGCTCCTTCCCTACAGAGGGAGTGAAACTAACCCTTAGCGCCACCAAATGCACGGTTACCACCATGGCCACCAGCACTACGAGTGCCCCGACTCCCAAATCCTCCGCTAGTGGTGCTGCTGCTAGTTTGCCGGTAATCCCTAGCTCCAAACCCTCCAGAAAACCTAAGAATATTTAATATGATTAAACAAAAACATGACAAATCTTTACAAAAACCAAGTGTTACAAATGTATGAGATCAGTTGCTCCATTTGTGTCAAATTACCAAAGATTAACCACAGAAAGAAACGTGTTACCTCTTTGAACGGCCACGGCTGCTACCCTTGTGCTGGTGCTCATAAGCCAGGCTTTCCAGCCAGGATGGCACTTCCTGTTTGGCCTCCACCAGGATGTCAAGGAGGTCTTTTGTAATGTTGCTATTCTTGTCATTAAAGAATGAGGTTGCAAGACCTGTGAAGAGGCGAGGGGGGTGGGATTACAACCCAACAATCCTTACTCAGGAAAATGGTGCACTTCATTAAAATTAAATAAGTTAACTGACTTTACACCAAACAGCCAAATAAGCCATTACCAAGATTTCCAACACGGCCTGTACGACCTATGCGATGAACATACTCCTCAATGTCACTGGGCAGATCAAAGTTGATGACATGTTTCACATTGGAGATGTCTAGACCACGTGCAGCTACCTGCAAGACAAATAAAATTGCTCAGAAATGAATATACTTTCAAAGCAGAACCAATAAAATACATGCAATAAAGTAAAAAGAAACAGCATACAGCAGTGGCAACCAGGATTGGGCATCTTCCAGAGCGAAACTGAAGAAGTGCCTCCTCCCGGTCTCTCTGTGAACGGTCACCATGAATACTTGTGCAGGCATAGCCCTCACGGTACAGAAAGTCCTCCAGTGCATCAGCACCTTTCTTGGTTTCCACAAACACCAGTGTCAAAGAGTCTTTACCTGCAATTGAATTGTTCAATTATGATCAAGATCATAGTGACCGTTAAGTGCAACTGTAATTGGAGAATGTTGGCACAATTAGGAGGTATATTAAATGGATGGATATTTTCTATGAAATGCAATGTGTAACTCCACTACAAATGATCAAATGTTTCAAATAATCAGAAGCTCGGATATAATATCCGAAGTAACAGAAAATCTTGGCCCCATAAACAAAGCAACTACTCTCCCAACAATTATAAACAAAAGACATGTTTAGACTGAAAAGAAAAAAAAATTTCATGCATATAATGTTCATCAAAACCACAAACATTTGAGCAATGTAACAGTGTGGTGGGCAAAGAAGGGGGAAAAAAAGGACATGGCAATGAGACTTGTAGTGGGAGTGAGTGGGGGGCAGGTAATTAAGACTCTACTTACCAGGTTTCTCACCGTTTTCCCAAGTACTGTCCTGAACCTCGCCCGGTATGACTTTGAATAAAACCAGATCTGCTGATAAGTTTTACATATGCCTACAATCCTAAACAGTTTTTCATTTTACACTATGATTAAGTGCTTGGGAAAATAATGGAATACTACCATTTAGTCTGTTTAGTTTAAACTACCTTGCGCATGAACATCTGACATTTTCTTTGAACCAGACAGGCTAGCCTCTGCATCCGACAGGCATAAACACACATTGGGTGCCCTTGAGCTCATCACCAGTTTACTGGTATACAATTGATGAATGTTAATGTATCAATGTTACATCACATACACCAGCCACAGCATTATGACTACCCAAACATTGAATAGGTCCCCTTTTGCAAAAAAAGCCCTGACCTTTATCGGTTGGACCTTGCATGGATTCTACTAGACCTCTGAAAGCATGCTGTGGAGTCACACCAAGCAGTCAGTAGCAAATCCTTTAAGCAAGTTGCTCCTAGGATCTGACTGGTTTCCAGCACTTCTTAAAAGATGCAGGACCTGATGGAGATCTAGTGAATTTGGAGATAAAGTCAACACCTTGAATGCAAGTGATCCTTCAAACATTCGTCAACCGTTTTTATTTGCAGTGTGGTAAGGCACATAATCCTGATGACTGCATTTCCATGAAGGGGTGTACATGGTCAGGAGCAAGGGTCCACATAGCAGAACCATAGTGCATCTGCCAGCTCACCTTCTTTCCATAGTGCATCCTGGTGTAATGTCTTCCACAGGTAAGAGAAGCATCCCCAGGCAATGCAGCCCCACATGCAACAGACCGAGATGCGTCATATGTTCCGACACCTTTTCTATAGTAACCAGCAGCTGGTTTGGCAATTTGCGCTGAATTGGATTCCATTAGATTGGACTACATTGGTTAGTTTTGCCATTGCTCTGACCGGACACGCTGCCCATCTAACCATTTAGCAAAGTTTTGGTTTTAGCATTGCTTCCCTGCCTCAACACATCAGTTTCACACACACGTTAGGCAGCAAGTTAATATAGTCCACCCACTTCTAGATATGATCACAACGAGATAAAATGTTATTAACTTCACCTGTCAGTGGTCATAATGTTATGGCCGATTGGTGTATAGTGTAGAATTGCAGTTTATTTATTTATTTACATATGACAAAAGCAGTTGATCCAGAAGGCTTTTCTTATGACCTGTTAGCATTAGATAATTATATAGTTAGAAATACTTCAATCACCTGTGGCATTCAGAAGGTCAAGCAAGAAGGATCTTTTATCATTCTCCTCAACCCAAACCACTTTTTGGGTAATGTTCTCAGATGTGGAGCCAACACGGCCCACAGCCAAAAAGATGTAATCTTCCAGGAAGTCACGGGCCAATATCTAAAAAAAAAACAAGCTAGTATTGGTCAATTCCAAAAAGGCTAATTTAACAAGTCTCATCATGAATCACTGATGTATTATAAATGTTAATTAGATAAGAGCAAAAAGCTAATATGCATGCAGCAAATCTTAACCCAACACAAGTGATGTGAAAGTCTGAGGAATCATGAACCATATACTTTGCCTTAAAGACAAGAGAACATTATATTAACTAGATGGACCAATGTCTACCTGAATCTCCTTAGGAAAGGTGGCACTAAACATCATAGTTTGGCGCAATCCTTTAAGAGGCATAGTGTCTTGCTCCACAATACGACGAATCTGTGGTTCAAAACCCATATCCAGCATCCTATCAGCTTCATCCAGGACCAAGTAGCTTAAAAAAAATTAAAATAAAAATAAACTCAGGGCAAGAGCATGTTTTTTTTATTGTTTACTTATTTCTCAATAAATAAAAAATTCAAATTTCTCAACCCAAGCATGTATTCAGCTAAAAAAAAAAAAAAAAGGATTTGTTTTCATAGACAATAGAGGTTGACCTCATGTACAGCATGGCACTACTCACTTGCAGAAATCCAAACCAATCTTGCCCCTCTCCATCATGTCCACTAGACGACCAGGGGTGGCAACTAGCAGGTGGCAGCCCCTCTCCAGGTCACGAATTTGTTGGCCAATGTCAGCTCCCCCATATACTACACATGGACGTACCCGAGAACGATACGCAAACTGGAGAAGTCAAGGGGGAAAGAACGGGATTTAGAATGGGTTCATCAAACATTTTTTTCAGTTATTTGAATTTTCAAAGTTACCTTCCTAGCTTCATCATAGATCTGAAGAGCCAATTCCCTAGTTGGAGCCAAAACCAGAGAAAGGGGGTACTGCTTACGGCGTCCGTATCTACCATTTTCCTAGAACAGTGAAAGTCAACTTGACAAATTAATAACTGCTACAAATTGCACAAAAGGCAAAATCACCCTAAAGGCAATCACAAGTATTAAACTCACCTGAACATTGTTCTTTGCAGCCTGTAAGGCCTCTCCTGGTCCATCTGTGTATATTTGACTCAGCACTGGCAGTAAGAATGCTGCAGTCTTACCAGAACCTAAGAGTGGAAAGACAGTTATGAAGTCCAAAACTTCCACACATACAACTCTGCTCAGATCACATCAACTTGGCACCTTACCAGTCTGTGCGCACGCCATCAGGTCTCTTTTGGATTTGATAATTGGAATGGCGTGTTTCTGGACTGGAGTGGGGCGAGAGTAGCGACTAAGTGTGATGTTCCCCATAATAATCTCACCCATATCTAGGTCCTGAAACTGCATCACAAAAGCAGCGTCAATTCACATCACACAGACAACACAAAAGCAGTGTCAGTCCTAAAGTTAAGGCAAGGAAAATGGTGAAAAAATTGGCTCAAATTACTCACACTCTCAATATGCTGTGGGCAGTTGTGGCCAGTGGCTTCAACAGGAATGTCATCATATTTCTCAAAGTTTATCCCAGTGTTGCTTCCAGAAAATAGCTCACTAAGAAACAAAAATGCAATCAGTGCCATATACAGAAAAACTTGGGATTCACGCCTTAAAAATTTAGTCTCTTTGTACCATCTTGAGCCGAAAGTAAATTTTAAGACAAAAATTTGGTAGTATGTAAACATAAGTTTTATTAATCTCAAGTCCTATTTACACCAGCCCTGGATGTGAACAAATCTGACATTTTGCAACCAAGTTGTTGGATGCTTAGTTTGTTCACTCACTGTTCCAGCCTTTCATTGGGAGTGAGGGGTTTGGACCAGTCCTCTTCATCTCTGGAATCCTCAACCCACCGACTATTTCCACCACCCCCGAAACCTCCACGCTCATACCTACGAAATTCAGTTAAGAGTTTAAGGAAGTCTATTGGGAGTCATTAAAAACAAAGCACCATTAAAAAAGCAGGAACTATCCTAATCTGAAGGTCCAAGAAAACACCTTACCTTCCCCTGGAAGATCCACGATCATTATAGAAGGTGGATTTGTTCCTGTCAGAACGCCCACTGAAGCTATTATAAGCATTATCCTTTGGGGCATTCCATGCTCCGCCATCTTTGTTGTCATAGCCAAAGCCTATCACCAAAATATTCAAAATATTAAAATAAACACCAAATAATTACACAGTTAAAATTTTGTCACTTATTCCAGTATGCACCCCACTGTTGCTAAACAATTCATAAGCTAGGGTGTTCGTTATTCACCTGTGTTTTGCACTGGTTGGATGACATAGGAGCCATTGCCTCTGCTTCTGTAACCACCTCCTCTGCCTCCACGGTCATTGCGAACGGGCCCACGATTACCAAAAGTGCTGCTCCCATTCATGTAGTTGTCACGGCCATCATGATAGCCATTTACAAATCCATTGCTTCGTCCAGCATCCCAGCCACCCGGAGTGTCTTAAAGTAAGAATAATTCACAATGCATCATTAGAATGAAAATGTCAAGGGCAAGTAGGAGAAGAAATAAATAACCCATTATGGGTGATGTCAAGTTTTTGCCATAAAACTCTGAAATAGAATAACAGTTCCTCTAAAATGCTAAAGGTGGTGTGCTCTAATCTATTCACACATTGGGGCACAGTGTGTTAGGGGTAACTATTTGCCAAGTTTGTTTGGAATCGAACAAAATAAAATATATTTATTAAAATGTGATACTAAATGCACATCTAATCGGCACCTCGATAGAGAATTTATGCAATGGGTCCCTGATTATTCCCATCCCTAGTTGTCTGAATGTTCCGTATTTGGTTAATGCAACTGTCTCTATATAAAACGCAAACAATTCCCAGTTAACATGTACATTATAAAGCTGCTCGTTGAATAGTTGAGTTTTTCCTTTCATATTCCAATAGTTATTGGATCGCAAGAAAAAAAGCTTCAAACCACACCACCATAAAAGAGCAGAACGTTATTGTTTTTCCATCCGATGATTTTAAAAAAAGGCAATAGATTCTCTGTCTGCACCTTCTTCGGTTATTACGCCAGAATCAACTGCCATTGATGCTTGGTTGACGCTTACCTACAAATTTTAGGAAAAGGGATCACTTGCCCACTATGCAATACTAGAACACACAAGACAACCTTGACCACAGCCACTACAAAATGAGAAATTACTTACCGCTTTTGGAAGCCTCCTTGTTCCTTAAGTGAGGTGGAATGTAACGCCCTAGTGATAGACACCTTTTGTTAGTTTGACAATTTCACAGATAGATTCACTGCTTACTCAAGTGTAAATGCTCAGGTTCCATTGGTGTATTAAATAAATAGCAGCTCTACCTGAATGACGAATACATAAAATGCTAAAATATGCTAAATTGCAACTTATGTTTGCTCTCCCTTTTGGACTTTCAACCATTTTTGTTGCAATAATTGCACTAGGTCCAACCCTGTGTGACACTTGCTTAACTTTTAAGCAAATGTTGAACAAATACATTCTAGTGGTTTCATCACCACCTCCACAAACTGAGCAAATGCATTTATGTAGGGTTCTTTTGTTCTGGTCCACAGGCTGTAAGATTCTTGAGATGATTGTGGGCCAGGAGTCCTAAGGGGCAAAACTGGCTGTGCTCCCATGGGGGGAGGGGTGGCACACATTGACAAGACAATCATGGTCATCTGTGAGAACAAGGGTGAGGGGACATTTAACATTGTAGGGAATGACCACAAACCAATAAGCCAAAAATTAATACTCACTGCCAGTGCCTCCTCCTTGAACATCAGATTTCAAGTCTAGGGCAGCAATCTAAAAGCAGAAAAATAAAGCAATCAGCAACTTAATGTCAACCATTTATTTCACAAACGTGCATAGCAAACATTAAAGTTATACTTTGTCTAATGAAATATATAGAAATTTTACTTGGATTCACATCTAAATAAATTGGCAACATAAACAATTAAAATATTTCTGCTGTCCTAGCACATTATACCAGTAAAAATAAATTCAGGTCATCCATCCAAAGCAAACCACTTAAATGACCATGTCTCAAAATGCATAATTTACCATTCTACATGGCTTTGGACTAACACTACCTAGCTTTCCTATGAAAGTCAAGTGTTGTAATTCTACATAACAGACCCATGAACTTGCCAAGCACCTTAAAACTCAGACAGGATGCATTAGCTCTGCATGTAAATGTCAGCACCACTACTTCCCTCAAAAATTGGAAACCGGCATAAAAGGAACTCGGTGGACTAATCATTTAAGCAGCCCAGATAACCAACTGACTTTGCCCCAGATTCCTTGGACAATTGTAAAAATATTTAACTGATATTAAAATTCAACAACCCAAACATTTTAGTTGTGAAAAAAAGGGCAACCGTAAAGAACCCTAATCTTATGTTGTTAATTTCTCAATTTTAATTGGCCTGAAGGCAGTGTTGGAACATCATTGAGTGGATTACTAGCAGGGAGGGGGGATGAGGTGAAAACTTGGTTTAATCACTAAAGGCGTTCTGGTCCCCTCCAGGACAACGCACAACCCCATTCTGCTCACTGCACCAAGTGATGTCTGCATGTGTGTCAATTAATAGAATTCCTGGGAGGCCAGAGTTTTAGAAGTGAATCAAGCAGTCTGATCATGGCTCATACTGAAACTTTTACCTTAATCGTATCCAATAATTAGTTTAACATTGGCGTTGAAGCTCATCATAGCAATAGATAAAGGGAGTTTTTTTTACTCGCAGAACTGTTCTTCAGAGCAATCAAAAGTCCCGGTTTGACTTGAACATTCCGCGCATTTACATAACACTTACGGAAATCTTGTGTCAGCACTTTCAACCACTTTAGCCATCGCAAGTGCAAGTTTTAACTATACAAATTTTATAACATGTATTATATAATACATAAGCTAGTTGAACCAAACGGGTGCCACCAATAAACTGATATTTGGTTTACATTAAGTATAAGTGCGCGGTTAATGCGCAACGTGCCACGTTACCTGAAGCTAGCTGTGCTTAGCGGCTTCTTGTGACGCCACCGCGTCAGGCAGAACAGGCTTAGACAAGCCACAAAAATAGAATCATATACGGAAGAAAATACTCGATTTTATTTCCCCATAATTGTTAAACGTGAAGTGTTGCGAAAACAATTGGTAACTGTAGAGAAAATAAGCGGCCCGCTGAACTATGCGGCTTCGCCGCCATCATCAGCTTTAGCGCTACCTCCGTCTACACACTCAGCCTCCATTTTAGCCAGCAGATTAAGACACGCAGTTAGAGACGGCCCGGTTAGCATAAGCTAACTGGCACAAGTACCGTTTACTTCACTTCCAACTTCACCGAATATCTGTTGTTAAATAGACAAAAAACTATGATTCAGACTTACCTGCTGTTCTAGACCGTGTGCATTCTCAACGGCCACATGACTCATAACTAAAGAGTGTTGAAGATAGGTTTCTTTGAGAAAGGGTTTCTTTGTTTGCCGGTATGATATCTTCGGCCCTCTTTGTGAGCTTTTATCGACACGACTTTTATATCGACTTTGAAAATAATCTATTTACTTGATCAAAAATATATTGAAGGAAAAATACAATAACAAATACTATACTTTAATTACTATTTTTCTATATAAAACTACGGTTGCTTCGTCTCGACCGGATCTTAACTCGACCTAAGCCTTTCAGCTAGCCTGCGTCGGTGATGAAATGAAGCCGGAGGCGAAAGCTCGTAATTTTATTGGCCAAGATATTATTACGTCATTGTGTTCAAATCTCGCGACATTCTGCGTAGACGGCATAGTGACGTGTTTTGCGTTTGTTGAAATACTGAACTACTACAGCTACCATGGTTTACGCTGTCTATTTACATATTCTTTATGTCTGCTTGTACTGTATGTATTCTAGTTTTTTTTGTTGGTAACTGTAAACAGTTAATTGTATGATTAACGTTTTTATGCCTGAATTTTGTGTTATACTTTTATTCTTTCAATATTGTAATAATAATTTTTGTTATTAATAATTATAAAAACCCACTCCAGCTACTCAATCCTCAAAAAACTAAGAAACAAATGAATGATCAGTCCTCTACGTCTCAATGCATGATAAAAAAAAACTGTGATTTATTAGGATATAAGGATCCTGTTTACTTTGTCTCCATACAGCAACTTGCCTAAACAAATAAAGTTATCAGTAACACTGAGTGAGAAAAAAAAGCACCCAGTTACAGCTCATAACTATAATAAAGCCTCAATAACTTTACATAAAACGGGGAGCAAGTTTTGCATACCTTTTTTTAAAGAGTAAATAAATGTTTGAAATTTATCTAAAAAAACATTTTTTTTAAAGAAAGAAAGAAACGTAACCATATCCTGCACCAGATTTATTTAAAATAAAATATATATATTTTTAAACTCAGTCAAATGGAGTTAAAACTTTTGCCCTGATTTCATTCAAACTTTACATTGAGAAGAGAATGCATAACATCTGGCAGTTTTAACAGATGTCAAGAAGAATGTAAGAGCTACAGGGTGGTAATATACTGTATGGTAAGGTCCAGAAGCTATGTAGAAGGTACAAAAAGATGTTCAATGCAGCTACAGATTTATCCAAATAAATATACAAGATATGAAAGAACAATTGAAAAATAGATACATCACTATAAATACCATAATATACAATCTATCATTTGACTATTTTTATCAAAAAAACATGCATATTATAAACACATTGCACACAAGCATTTAAATATACATTTTATTATTTTTTAAATAAATTTTACAGTGTTCTGGGCTTTTAGAGCCCTCTAAGGCAAATCGAGGAATATATTCATGCATGTCTCGCAAAAGGAGTTGTAGAACAACCAAAATCACATCCAATCCCAAATCAACATTTATGAATATAAAATGTTGTGCTAATGTAAAACACAAATAAACAAATAAACGAAGCATAGATAACTGCAGGAGGACGTATAAACAGATGTGTTAAAAGCAATCACCTGGGTTCATATCACTGTCCCCACAAATTGGTTAGAATCTTTCTCAGCTCTTACATTACATTGTAGCACATTATGGTTCCATGTATCACCTGTCACAGTCACATATATTAAGTATTTAGCCAGGTTGACATTAAGTCTCCAAGTCACTGGTTTGGTTATGGCAGTTGTTTCTGGGCAGTCATCAGCAAATCCATAGTTTTTCTATAACAATTTTACATCAGTAATGCAGTCATCAGTGGACATATTTCACCACAGAGAGAAATTTAACTTTGATATCCCTTTTTCTTTTGTGTGCAGTAGCTAATTTACAAAATGTGCCACAAATTAAGCATCAGAAATCTAATAAAGTTTGCATCACACTTGTATGTTAAACTTTTTTTTTAATTACAAGTGGAGCAATAAATGTATTATTTGTGCTGAGAAAAAGTATAAAAACCTTGCATTGCTACCAATCCTCTAGAACCCTCATGAACACAAACAAAAAGCAAAACAAAAGCTCACCTTTTTTCTCTACAGTAAAAATATTTTTGTAATAATAAAATACTTTTCCCATTTCAAATAAATACCTGTTCTTGACAAATTCAGAAATAACCTTTACTTAAAAAATATACATAGAATTTGGGCTCACATCATCTTTTTGGTATTTCAAACAAAAACATGAAATAAAATCCACTCACTCATGAAATAATTTGGTCTAGTATGTATGGACACCGACCAATACTGCAGAATGCTAATCATAGTATATCACTGATGATACACTCTTCTATATCAATGTAATTCCTTCAAGTTTTAGGTATATGGATGCTTACTGACTGTAGTGAGTTTGGACAAGTGGCAAGTGATAAGTAAACAAATCGCTAGTTTTTGCTAATATTATCTTATATTTAACGAAACATTCAAAATGCATCACTTTTCTGTTTAGCTTTAGTTTAGGACAAATATGCCATTTCACCTTATGGCCGCTACAACTGTGGCCTTGTTGAGAGTGTAAGGTTGGCAGGAAAAACAGAATACAGTGACTAAAGCAATGTAGTAGTACTGGTAAATTTTGGACCGAAAATGAGAGATGTTAAAAAATTCAACTATATATAAATAATCAGAACCAAAATAGTTCATGTGAAATTAGATGTGCTACAAATGAGAACCTACACTGACCCTCTGCAGATAAGACTAGACACCTGAGGTTTAGATTTACATATTTTAAAACCTACTGAAGGGCTTACATTTTTATTTTTGTTTCAGTGTGTTTAGTTTCATCCTAACCAGGTTTTATTTCCTACAATCAGAGGCATGAATACATATCCTCATCCCTAGATAATCCATACTGAATTCACAATTTGGCAGCCACTATTTCAGTTGTTAGTTATTTCACTGTCTAGATGTATACACATCATGAACACCATCTCCACATTAAAAAAAATACTCCATGAAGGTGATAAATTTTTACACAAAGGCAGTATGGATGTATGTCCACAAGCATGTGTACCATGCTCAGCAGGGGACTTGACACCCAAATCCACCCTGATTTTGAGGTAAACATTCATACTTAATAATAGGTGATTGGCTGATGATGTGGGAGGAGGAGGTGACAGGGTAAAGTGGAGCAAATGTAAAGTTTATTTGGAGGTTATTTCCTTGAGGAGATCTGGCGCCTCCAAGGCATGGGCATGCACTGAAACAGCCATCTGAATCATCAGAAAAGGCTTGGTGAAGGTGGCTTCTCTTTCATCTGGACAGGGAGCACCTCTTCTGTGTCCTCCCAGTTGTCCTGAGGCATCTGAGGGGCACGCTGAGGGTTGCTCATGTGGGGGGCAGCGGGATCCGTGCATGGCTGCCCTTGGGTGTGGTTGTTTGGCTATGCAGAGGAAGAAAGACAAAAATGTAAAAAGAGAGTCTGCAGATTTTAAAGAATTTCTAAGAAAAAAGTCAAAGGGCATTTTCACATTAGGAACAAATACTTCTTACTGTGCCAGACATGGTCTTCATAAGTCAACATATATCATTTCTGTATGTTTGTGTTCATTAACATGAACACAGTACAGCCAATCAAACAAACTTTAGGGTCAAGTGTATTCGTGCCCAGGCCCAAGTGGTTAATATGAAAGAACCTTAAAATCAGCTAACAAATATACCACCTAAAATTACCACATGTAGAAGTACATAAATAACTTAACTTTAAGTATCTGAAGTACGTTTAGATTGAATCTTACTGTACAATAACATTATAATCTACCTTGTTTTTTTGCATGTTTGCCTCACTGGGTTATAGGAACTTACCAGCTGATATTGTGTCCCAGCTGCGTGAGGGTAGAGTGTTGTGCCCTCTGGAGGGGCGGATTCAAGGTCATCAGAAGTCTCCTGTTCATCAGGCTCCTGTCAATTACACAGTCACTGGCCAGTTAATCCAGCAGAGCGTTATAAAAATAAAAATAGTGCATTAAAGGGGGAAAATAAATGCAGTGGTGGCCAAAAGTATTGAGACAAAAGTAAAAGTCAATGTTTTAACGACATTCTCAATAAAATAAAATAAAAATTATAATCCAAATAATATGAATAATTTATTATTTTAAGTAATGAAATTGCTATACAATAATCAATATTTAGTATGAAGTCTTTTATTCTTAAAAACCTGCTTCATCTGGCTGGGCACAGGTCCAAAAGTCTTCTGCAGTACACTGGTGTCACTCACTCAATTCCTGCCTGCTTAATTGCTTCCTGAAGATCATGTACAGAAATGTGCTATAAAATGTTAAGCATCAGAAAGCTAATAAAGTTTGAACCACATTTATATGTTGAACTTTTTTCATTACAAGTGAAGCAATGTTTGTAATATGTGGACACCCTGGCTTCAGAAAGTAAAAAAAAAAAAGTCCTGTCACATATTTTCTCAATCCATTAACTAAACCAAATGAATCAAATTAGTACAACTCTTCAGAGAAATAGGCTAGAACTAATTAGTGACATCATCTACTTTGCACAGGGAGAACTAATACATGGTATATGTTGTCTCAATACTTTTGTCCATTAATGGAGATTAATTGTTTTTTAATTAATTGACAATTAACTGTCCCTGATAGCTCACCTCCTCAGGACAGAGTTCACATGCTTTGACCAGCGTCATTTTGGCACTGTGTGATCGTTCAAGGAAGTATCCATTAGAAGTTTCATTACTCTGCACTGGAGGAGACCAGTTGTTGTAACTGTATTGTGGGTTGCCTGTGTATGGCCTCCTCTCCAGCTCATCACCCAACCACTCCACTGCCCATGTCCATTTCCTTTTTAAGTCGCCATTACTCTGGAAGCCACACAGGAACAATATGATTTTACTATTAATAAAACATGAATGTTTCAAACACCTATTTTGTATCTCTGTTATGACATTTGCTGCTCTGTTTGTTGTGTCAACAAAGCCTTAAAAATAAGATTCTCTGACAACATTATTTTGAAAAGCACCAAGCGGTGACGCAAGCTTAAAAATTTAGATGCTACTTTTTCTCACCTGTAGGATCTGGCAGGCCACAGGGCAACTGCTAAAGAGAGCTACCATGCACTTAATGCACTGATAAGCCCTCTTCTGGTAGTGATTCTTGGAACGCTGAATAGTATCAAACAACCCATCCCTGTCATCAGGAATTCCTTTTAGCACATTGTGAATTCTGCAGACATAAAAATAACGTTAAGTAAGTAAAAGGATATTTGATAAATTAGGCTTGTAAATGGAGTGTAATGATTGCATAACGCAAGCTCTACCATAGAGAAATATTGCACAGGGTGGCCCAAGTGGCATTTTTCCTTATAAACTGATAATTTTCATTTATTTCGGTGAACCATCCCTAATACTAGTTATCTTTGTTCTTCTGGGTAATCTGAAATCAGTAACCTATTGCCATCAGCCCAGGAGATTTGTTACACCAAGGGAGGAAATCATTCTTGTTCTTATTAAATACAAGTGGCACAAAATCATTTAAGCACTTACTCTAATTTATACTTTTAAATATTTTTTCAGTTTATTGGCTGTTTGGTATTTCAGTTGTTTCAGCTGTTTTTTCAAAGAATTGTTTCAGCCCTAGTGTTTACATTAATGAAGGCATATACTGGCTGTTATCTTTGATAACAATATGCCCACTTTGGCAAGTGTTCTTGACTTGGCTATAGGTATTGTGAAGGAATTTATCTTCATTAAGCAACAAATTCATTCACTTTCGTTGTTGTCGGTTTTGGTGTCCCAGATTTGTTGTAGTAAATTAGCGATTTGAAAGTTTCCGCAATCTGGTTTCTTCGGTCTTATGGCCTCTTTTCCTTGCATAGGTATCTCTCTGAACTACATATTAAGAGATCTCATGAACAGCTACCCAATGCAAATTGTAATAGCAGATCTTTTATCTCCTCTCCTTGAAAGAAGTGTCATGAAAAGGAGGACACAGGTGGCCACAACCGTCATTAAACTGGTTATCAGAAAATGTCCGTTATGGCTACACATATGTACACACACATGCACATGCCATTCTGCTATGACTATATGAGAGACAATATGAGGGAGAGAGAGAGATTTATGATTTGCATAAAACATGAAAGACACATAGAAAAAAAAATTACCTGTGTGTCTGCCATGAGTCCTCAATCAACAGTATCTGAAGTAGCAGGTCCAAATAGGGCCTTAGCTCATAAGTGTAGGAATATGCCACCTAAAGTAATGAAAAAAAAAACTTAATGCCATACAAGAAAATAAAACATCAGTCCTCGTACAGAAAATCTCCCAAAAATGACTTAAAGGACACTCCGGGCAAGAAACCTAAAATGTAACCATCAATACATAAAAATGTCAATCCAATCTACAGGGATCATATAGCAAAATGTACTGGGTTTGAATACTACAGAAACAACCTCCTGGTTATGTATTTCTGAGGTGGCTGAGAGTGGAATGGGGTAGTGTTTGCCACATAGTTTTATGGTCAGGAACAAGAGATAGCTACAGTAGCTGTCTACTGCTAATGAGCAATCACAATGCTTTTATACATAACTTAATATAATAGAGTGAATGGATTATTCAAGCTACAGGAATGACTGAATAGAGAAGAAATTTTGGGTTACTATTTCACAGTGACATCCAACCATGCAGGTTTCAGCCAGAATATACAAAAGAAGAACGGCATCAGCATCAGACACAATAATTGTTATAGTCCACAAGCTTTGTACTAGCTGTACACTTATAAATACCTCCAAGTTTTCATACCACTTTAGTGTTTGAAAACATCAATTTCTAACCTGGTTAGAAAGCGCTGTGACTAACAAAGCAAAATTTTGTTAGTACTGACGTTTCTGTTGAGAAATCTATTCAGAAACTGGACTGATATATAAAAGGTTATCCACATATTATTTTGGATTAGTACTGGGTGCTATTTAATGGACACTTTCAAATGATGCAACTATAAAAGTCTTTTAGTCTTTTAAGAATAAGACTTAAGAATCGCCTAATCATCTGCTATGAACCATGTGAAATTCATGCTGAACTGAAAAAAAAAATGCTTATTCTCCTCAGTGAACCACACTTTGAGAAGCCTGAAATATATAGAAGACTCTATACTGAAACACATGAAATTTAGCTAGGCCTTAAGAAGCACCAGTGGCACTAGCTGGTGACCTGGGAGCCAGATCACCAGACAATGCAGGCAAGGATCTTAGGGTCTTAGGCAAGGATAGGTTCTCAAAGATATTCATATATCCAGGAGCTATTGATAGACACACATCAGTCAGAGGTAAATAAGAGAAGCTGTAAATTAAGTATAAAATAGTTAAGACAATGGCTGGCCCCAGCCCAATGTGATGTTACAACATTTTATAGATAATTAGAGTGCAGGATATAGATAATTGAAGGCAAAGCTAGCCTGTTAGGGTGGGACGCTGTCAATCACACTCGGGAAAGTGCTGCTCTCATTGCTTGCAGTATAGCTAATAGTCTCAGAAAAGGCATAGTTAATTGGTGACTATCCAGTGCCCAGGCCAGGAAGCAGACAAACAGGCTAAACCAAGTATGTGATAGCTGCACAGAGTCGTCACTCAGGTTCCACCAGATTGAGACTGTGTCATCGAGTCCGTATTTGGGCCTGATCATAAACAGAGACAGCGCTAGTTAAAGTGTTAAATGACCGTCTACTGGTCTCTTATCAGGGGTGTCTCCTTGCTTGTGTTGCTTAACCTTAGTGTAGCTTGTTATACCATTGATCATACTATTCTCCTTGATAGATGTTAAGAAAAATGTTAAGGAAATTGTAAAATGAGTTAAGGGAACAGCCCTCTCCTGGCTCAATGTTTTTTTTTAGTTATTGACTAGATTTGAAAAAATTTTTGTACCATGCCATACTGCGCCATGCCATACTGAACTCTTATGAAATTCCAGACAATCTCCACACGATTTTCTACAATCTTAAAATCATACGAATTTGGGATCAAATTTGGAAATGTGGGAAATGGCTTCTTATACCATCAGTGGCTCAATCATGCTAAGTAGTGGACAACTCTGCAAACACAAGACATGCATACATATCTCACAGAAGTTCTGAATGTTTGTACAGTACAGAGGAGAATTTATCATACAGGTCTCTTAATGCTTACAACTTAGTTGGTGGAAACTTTACATTTTGTTTTACGATTACATCATTAGGGATGCTGGAATCTATCAACTGAAGGCTGTGGCTCTGCCCATCCAGATACTATAATCTCTTTTATAATCTGAATGATGTTATATAGCTAAATGTAAAGCTATGTAGCTTTGTTACCATAAAGAAAGCGTGCCACTAATCTGAGATCACATGGGCACAGAATTATCCCTCCAAACTACCTGTAAAAACACCCGTCTTGTTTGGTTTAGGAATGTGTCTGGTTCAACAGTATGCACAACCCAGTCCCAGTATTTTTGTAACTGTGTTACAAATACCGTGTTTTTCGGCAGTTTTTTTTTCTTTTTTACTTCGTTCTGGGTATTATAGATTTGGAATGAAAAAAGGAACATGATATAAAATCATACATCGTGTTCAGACAGTATGCTACAGTGGAACCTTGGATTGTGAGTAACTTGGTTTGCAATACGAGCAAAATTTTGTAATAAATTTTAACTTAATAAACAAGCGAGGTCTTGATATAAATCATAAGAGGAGTACGCATGTGCTTTGTCTGCCGAGCGTCTCGTTATCACAACTGAGCCAATGGTTCTTCTCTCTCGCACGCTACGGGATTATGGGTAACCGTCTCCCATGCTCAGTCTGCGCATGCATTACTCGTATAGTTAACATCCAAGCGTGCCTGTACTTGTTTATTATAACATTGTGAGCATGTATGTGTGCGCATGTTAAAAAAAAAGAAAAAAAAGGCAAGTGTCATTTAGAGAGGTAACTTGTTAAAGATTCAGAGTCATCCTACACAGTAGCCCTCTCCCTTCTCTCAAATAAGAGAGTGAGTGACTTCAGCTTCACACACACACGCCCATGTGCGCACACTCACTCACTCAAACAGAAACACTGCTCTGTCTGAATTCTTTTCAGTTGATTTGTTATTTTTTCTATTAATTATTTTTATATGAATATTTTTGGGTTGTGGAACAAATCATCGGAGTTTCCATTGTTTTTTGATACACAAGCACACCTCCGGAACAAATTATGCTCGCAATCCAAGGTTTGACTGTATTAAGTTTGTTTTATGGATGAATAGCTGACCTGCCAGAGAAGCTCGCTGAGCACAGTGGACGAGAACTGAGGGTTCTCCCAGCAGCAGAATCGCAGCAGTTTAATAGTCTCCTCAGAGTTACTGCAGTCCTCAATAATTTTCTTCACATAGCTGGCACGCACAAACAAGATCTCTGCCACTGGGTGCTGTAGAGGAATGATGGGAACTGTAAGACTGGAATCACCATATCGGTTTGGTAGAGCGGGATTACCTAAAGAAGGATGTGAGTAAAGAGAAATAAAATGAGTATCAATTATAAGCTTACAATGTAAACCAATGTCTTTTTAAGATATGGCTTCTGCTTATTTAAAAAAAGATTTATTTAGACTGGTATTTTAGACACAGTACAGTATGTACAGTGTTCATTCTGGTTTTCTGAGAGTGAGATAACCTGCTAGTAAACACTCACCATTAATTGAGGACTGCATGCGTGATGATACATCACAACACCTCAGCAGCTGAGACACTACTGTATAAAGCTTACTTAGCTCTACATACTGGTATTTAATAGGGGGGCCAGGGCCTTCATCCAAAGCCACCAGCATGAAGGTAGCTGGCACATTCAACTTCAGCAGCTGCGTCTTTTCTGCTAAACCTATAAACCCCAAAAAGGACATCATGTACATTCATGAGGTAAGCATTGTAAAATAGAGTAAATATATATTGGGATGGGCAAGATGTGCATTTATGCAATTAAACAATATTATAACATAACTATTAATTAGTAACAAGCTCATATTGCATCTGTAAAACAAGTTGTTAAACAGTTTAGGCAACTAATCATAGACATATTTGGTTGTTGACAGTGTAGTGTAGTATATTAAAATGATATTTTAAAATACTACACTGTCACACCAGTCAACTTGTCAAAAACCTTCTCTGCACTCCTATTTGAAACAAATTGGTTTCTAGACACAGCCTTACTTTAGGACATCAAAATAATATTTCTTAAAAACTTACCAAGATTGGCATACATGACAAAAAGGTTGAAGTACTGCTGAAGATGTCGGCCATGCTCAGATACCTCCCTCCTTAGCAGGTTAAGCACAGCCCGCAAAAGGTGATCACTCAGTGTCGTATTGTCGCAGGCCTTTAGTCAAGAATATGCAAAAGAGAGGGAATTAAAAAATACTCAATGTGTAAAAACAATGTGTTTATTAAGCAGGCAATGTTTGTATAACACATTAAGCTACAGTAGGATAGGCTTAGGCTTAGGATAGCTAGGGCTGAGCGATGTGGCAAAATATAATCACAAGATTTTTGCCCTATTGATCAATATTCATATTTATTACAATATACAGTATATATTTATAAGATGATAAGAGATAAGATGGAGCTTTATTAATTCAGAAGGAAATTCAAAAGTTTTGCAGCAGCACTGAATAACACAGTAACACACTGTAGTAGTTAAGTATAGTAGTAGTAGTAGTAGTAGTAAATTGAATTGACAGTATAGTATAGTATAGTATAGTATAGTATAGTATAGTATAGTATAGTATAGTATAGTTTAGTTAACTGCTAGTATAGTAGTTAGGCTAAAACAGATACAAGGTCTTTAAAAAAATAAAAAGAAAAAGTTGACCATAAATAAACCAAATATGCAAAAAACCTTTGCTGAAATTAACTAGTATACTTAATTATGTAAGGATATAGTGTATGCTTAGTAGACATTTTGTACAATATTATGCATATTGTGTGTAAGATCGCCCTGCAGACAAAAGAATCAACGTATACAAACTGAGTTTACTCCTCATTAGCAACAGGAGGGTCGACAATTAATCCCTGTAGGGACTCATTAAAGAGCCTAAAGGCTGCAGGTATAAACAACCTCCAATAACGCTCCTAAGAGTAGCAAACCTGTTCCAGTCTATTACTGAATGTACGCTTTTGTAGATGTACAGTACATGATTTAAAAGCTTCAGTAATTTATCACTTATTTGGGTGTCTTGTTTACCCTCTTACTAACCTGTGTGGAAGAACCTGGTGAGGTGATTGGAGCAGGGCATGGGCCATCCTGCAGTGAGAAGTGTGCAATGAAGACTAGGAGCTTAGCAAAGGCTCCACGGACCTCTGCACTTGGGCACTCCAGCAGATATTCAGAGAAGCGCGTGGGAAATGCAAATAAGACATTGTGTGCTAACCACCTGCGGACATTCTTACTGTGACGCAGTAGAATGCACAAGGAATCATACCTTGATGACAAACAGAAATCAGGTGTGAGAGTGAAAGCTTAAAAATATAAATAATATATCATCCACACACTTACCAGTCACTAGCAGGGCCTCTGACTGCTTTTTTGGTATGGAATCCTGTAGTGAAAAGGAATCTAGCAGCAAGCTGGATACTTATCATAGCCATTTCTTCAGCTTCAGGTACCAAGAAATCTTGACCTTGACAGTGCAAATAGAGCCAAATAGTTAGTTATTGGTTACTGTATACACTATAAACTACACTACTACAGTGCTCCACTTAAATTGAAGTTTCACAATTTTATACCTGGGGGTGGGTTCAAGTAGACGCTATTGCAGGTGAGCAGTTTTTTGACAAACTGAAAGTACTCTGGGCTGTACTGCATGCGGCTGTGCATGAACTGCACATTCTGCTTGCGCACAACGCACTCAATGGCTGAGGGTATTTTGAGATGGTGCGGTTTTGGCATCAACGTCATCTCTGCTATTTGTTTCAAAAACTCGCCATTAACGCTGACTGTATCAAAGCGCTCATAGAATAAGATGTAAGCATTCCACCATCGCTTTTGCCTTCGGTATGACATGCGCTTCATCATGTGGTCAAATACCTCACCCATGTACTCTCCACCAAAGCACTGGTTTTTTAGCTCCTCATCATCATCCATCTTGCACTCAGTGACGTCACCATCATCAAACTTATACCAGCGATCTTTCTGGGCATCAGCACTGCTGCTGTGCCGTTGAACAATGTAGGAGTAGTAATGTCCACCGCTGGCCTGCCCTGAGTGCACCAGCACTCCTACTAACCGGTAGTGGGAGCTTCCACCCAGCTCTGAGTCTAAGGGTGCATTCTGGTAGACGACTTGACTCTCTGAAGGAATCATATTGCTCTCCAGTTTGGCCACTCCTGCCACAGTGTATTGTTCCATGTCCAACTCACGTGGGAACTCAAAGTAATCATTAAACTTAATGGCACAGTCGCGTTCCCAATCATATTCAAAACGCTTCAGCTGAATGACCAGTACTGGAGGAAGCTTCTTAATCAGGAGGCGTTTCACTGTATCAACCTGTGGCAGACACACAACAAAATGAATGAAAACACAATGTAGTTTTCTTTTTTTATGAAGACAAATACTTGATCAACCCAGTCTTTTTTCTCAGTACAGTGGAACCTCGGATTGCGAGTAACGTGGTTTACGAGTGTTCCGCAAACCGAGCAAAGATTTTAAATAATTTTTTATTCGGAAACCGAGCAAGTACTAGTTTACGAGCGCCGAGTATCATGCTTCACACATGCGGACTCTTATTTTTACACCAAGCGTCACTCTCTCAAGCCCCCCCTGCGCTCGTGCCAGTCTCGCTTTCTTCCGTTAAAATGGTGTTTCCGTGTTTGTATGTGTGTCCGTATGTTGTGAAACTTAAGTGATTCTGTTAGTATGCGCTCATGCCAGTCTCGCTTTTTTCCGTTAAACCGATGTTTCCGCTGTGTTTATACGCTTGTTGTGAAACTTAACAAGTGAGTCTGTTAATATACGCTCATGTCAGTCTCAGAAAAATTTCTTTTTTTCCTGTTAAAACGGTGTTTCCGTTGTGTGCGTGTGTTTGTTGTGAATCTTAAAAAGCGAGGTGGGGAGAGGGAGGAGTGTTACTGTGTAAAACGAGGCGAGGAAAGGGGCTAATTCCACACACACACACACACACACACACACACACACACACACACACACACACACACACACACACACACACACACACACACACACACACACACACACACGGCACCTTCGCGCACAACGGAAACACTTATCTGTCAGGATTTATTTGTACTTTTTTTAAAGGTAAAGTGCAGATTAATTTTTTTATTTTCATTTTATAGATTGTATTAATTATTTTTATGTATTTATTTTTGGGGGCTGTGGAACAAATAATTTGAGTTTTCATTATTTCTTATGGGAAATTATGATTTGGTTTAAGAGTGTTTTGGAATACAAGCACACTTCCGGAACGAATTATGCTCGTAATCCAAGGTTCCACTGTAGTTCTAGATTAGTTTTCTGTGGACGTTCGATATATTGTATAGAGTTATGGAAAAAAGG
Organism: Clarias macrocephalus; assembly: GCA_011419295.1. NCBI lineage: Eukaryota > Metazoa > Chordata > Actinopteri > Siluriformes > Clariidae > Clarias > Clarias macrocephalus. The sequence continues at coordinate 91,597 of JAAGKR010001138.1, forward strand.
AAAGTGCACTATACTTAAATTCTATCGATGTCAAGAAGTCACACTGAACAAAGGTGGAGAATAAACTGAAGGAGAACAACATGAGTGAAGTCTGGGATGGTATGAAAACTATTACAAACTGCAAGAAGAACAATAATATACATATTGAAGAGGACATTGTGAGGGCTAATGAGGTAGACCGGTTCTTAAACATGTTTGATGGTCCTGCCCCTATTGTTACCACAGCCTATTCACTTCTTATTTCCCCTCTTCCTCAACTACAGTCTTTATCCCCCCACATCTCACACCTTGGACCCCCCTCCCTCCACCATTACTGCTGATCAGGTCAGAAATGGCTTGAAGAGGCTCCGTCTCAGCATAAGCTGCCCCGGATAAGGTCTGCTCAAGAATGCTCAGTGCCTGTGCTGAAGAATTAGCTGAGCCTCCTCAGCACATTTTCAACCTGAGGATGGAGCTAGGGAGGGTCCCTGACCTCTGGAAAACATCTCACCTCATTCCAGTCACCTCAAAAAGACGCTTTCAGGCCAGTGGTGTTGACTTCACACATTGTGAAAACCATTGAGCGACTGATTATTAGTCAGACCTCGGGACTGTCATGTCATGTTTTATTTGGTTTAAAGGCATTTTTTTATAGTTGTAAAACGCTTTAATTAACAATTAACTCCTAAAATTCATCAACTTAAAAAAACAAGTAAAAATGTGAAGAAATTAAGTACCTTCTTATTGCACTTCTCACAATGATAAGCATTGGCTCCTTCCAGCAAATCACCTTTAACATACTGTTCCAACGAATCTAAGAGGTTTTGATGGTTCCTGATGTCAACATTCAGTGTTGTGAAGGATTCTTCACACTCATATCTACCAAAATATTAATATGACACTGTTTGACACATCATCTCCAAATTTTGGTAATTAGAGAGGACAACAGATATTACCCTTACCTGTGAGGACAGCCCTGGCAAATTTTCTGGTCTGCAAATGAGCCACCCAGCACCTTGCTAAGCATGATCGGATGCCCAAGGGCCTTCAATGCTTCATCCAGGCTGTCTACCAAAGAGTTTAAAAATTCCAGCGCATCATGCTGCTCCCTCAAATTAACTGGCTCCCCCCATAACCTGTACATGAAATATTTAGTCGTGGTTTACAACACAAAAGAACAGAAATAAAGGAAAGTGCTCTAATTAAATAAGCGGAATATTTTAGTGGAGTTACCTGAACTGTTTCCAGAACCCATCAGGTACATAATACTGTAGCCGGGATGCAGCCAGATGCCCAAATATAACTTGCAGATGGCGCAGCACTCCAATATTGTACTCCTTGCGATCTTCAGCCTTATTGACAGAGGTTGTGTCATCAAATTGCTGATGATAATTAAATACCTTATCCCTGGGGTCCACATTACGCTGTAGCACAGTGATAGGCTATGCTTGCACAATGGGGTTACTTCCTTTAATTTGGAGGATGGCAAAAATATGCCAAGATAATAATTTGGTAAATGCTTTAACAGCCAAATTTAATTAGGCCCAGTATCATACCAAATGTCCACTAACATAAAGCTACGTGATGAAACACATTTAAAAATAATTAAACCAGTGGCAGTCATTGTGCATATCTGTATTTTACCTCACTGTCCTGCTTTTCATCTTCAGACATATCATCATCCACATCACTGCCAGAACCCTCTATGGCCAGAATGCCATTTCGAATAGATGGAATCATGTACAACTGCTGAATCACAGAGTTCATATAGCATGTGGCTCCAGCATTCTTCAGACCTACAAATCCTTTAGTCGGTCGTGGGCCCACAGGTGGGAGATATTCCCACTCTGTAAATGCCTCAGAGCCTGAAAAGCAAAGACATTATTATATTATTTAATGACGAAACTATACAATGATTATGATCATAAGTTTCATAAACTACAAATCATAAAAAATACAGTTAAACCTTGGATTGCAAGCACAAATAGTTCCGTGCTTGTAAACCACTCATATAGCACTCGTATAACAAAGCAAATTTCGGCGTAAGAAACTCTGATAATTCATTACACAGCCCAAAAATATTCAAATAAAAATGATTAATACAAAATATAAAGTAAAAAAAAAAATCAACCTGCACTTTACCTTTGAAATAAATCGAAGAGACATGAGAGGAGAGGAGGAGGAGGAGGAGGCGGGCTACAGTGTAGGACGGCTTTCTCACACACACTAACAGAATCACTGCTCTCTGACGGAGAGTCTCTGTCTGCAAACTGGAATCACGTTCATTTTGCATGATGGTAGTTAACAAGGGACCTCTCTAATGACACTTGCTTTTGTCTCCTTTTAAGGACTTTGCAGAGATGTTATATTGCAGGATCATCGCTCACACTGATACAGCTTGTTTAACTTTTTTTTTCTTCTTCACGTTATTTTAGTACAGTTACTAAACAACAGTCACAACACTTGGACACAAACTTTATCCACGCACACATGTGGTCACAATACGTTAGTAAACAGTACACGTGTGCACAGATGTTGACTATATGAGTGATGCACAAGCACTGAGACTGAACATGAGAGACGATTACCCATAATCACACAGTGTGTGAGAGAGAAGCACCATTGGTTCACTTGTGACAGACAAAGTGTATATGTACTACTCATATTTCAAGATCTCGCTTGTTTATCAAGTTAAGATTTATTTCTATTTTTTGCTCGTCTTGCAAAACATTCACAGATCAAGTAACTTGCAATCCAAGGTTTTACTGTACAAGCTTTTAATTTGTATTTAATCCACTTAAGCCACTTGATGTCTAAATTTAAGCAGGCCAATAAATGCTAAATAAAATATTAAAATATATTTATTAAAAAAATTATTTATACTACAAAATCTTACATGCCTTGATAGTACATTTCCGTGAGAGCGTCAATAATCTGTTTAAGATTTTGTACGCATCCCACAGCAAGGGCCACGAGAAGTTCAAAGCCAGCATTAATGGAGGCAGGGCTGCTGCATACTGGCATTGCCTGCTCAGCAGGGAACTTTCCAGTTTTGACATACTGTAGGAATACATTAGATGCTGGGAAGATGAAATCATCTATTAGCTCCTATGTGGAGAGAGAGAAATGGGAGACATTAGTGAAATTACTAGACATATATAACCAATAAGTTTTCAGCTAGGTCACCAGTGAAGCAGTGGTAGCTCAGAGCTCAATTACATAATCTAATATGTTGGTTATAGTGATATCTCCGTTTGCACCCTAACCAAACATTCAACCACTCATTTGTGGTATATCATGGTGACAAGAATCCTAGATAGATGGACAAATAGACAATCCAGAAAGAGTATGTCTCTAATAAAACCTATATGGAGCATGAAAATAATAAAATAATAAATAAATAAAACACAAAAATGGCACTGACAGAGCATACAAGATTGCTGTATCATTATGCTGCTTACTTTAACAAGGTTGGCCCCACCCTTTTCACAGCCAACATAATATTTTTTCTCAGGTGTCTGGAATGCTAAAAGCTCCTTGGTGACTCCCAGATGACCTTCAAGAATGGTCTCTTCCACCGCAGTCTCCCCTGTTCCCATTACTTCATCCTAGTAAAAGTAAAAAAGTAAATAAATACTAACTTAAACCATATGAACAAAAATATGCTGCATGTGTTCAGTGTATAAGCAATTAATATTTAAGAGTGAGTGAACTTACCTTGATTCTTTTTAACCAGTCAATTTCATTGTTAAGCAGGTCTTCTGCATTAGGTAAGTTTATATTGCTGTTGTGTGCATAGTTAAGTAGGTTTCTCAAAAGGATAAAGTAATAATTAGCATGCTTTGCCCTTTCCTTTGCAGTGCTCTGGAGACAAAAAAAAAAAAAAAAAAAACCCATCAGAAATCACCAAAAACAGCATCTGTTTTTAACTGAGCCATTACGAAGGCTTTACAGAGCATAAGTAGCAGACACATCTCAATATCAACTATTCAAAGGAAATTATTGCATATTTTGGACACCTTCAGCATTTTTTGCAATGTAGGTGTGCCTAATCTTTTGACTTTTGATCATCGCTACAGCACTTTATATATAAAATTGTAACATTTTCCTCATGCTGCAGTACATCCAATTTTAATTCTCATTAAATAAAGAATTGCTTCAGGGGTTAAAATTATTGGGGTGGGAATAGACAGGTGACCAAATTAATGAGAAAAATTAGGAAAAAGTAATCAATCAAATAAAAATCCTACACATTTATAATGACTATAAGACCACGAATTACAAATTATTACATTTTACTTAACCAAATATTAAACTCACACCCAGAACAGTGAACAGGAAGGTGATGAAGAATTGGAGAGGTCGGCTGCCCATACAACATCTGGTGGCCATGAGGAAAAATTGCTCTTGAGCCGTCTGACGAACTAACCTGAATAAATTACAGAGAACAGTATTGTATTAGCAAGCTTCTAAAGATGAACAATTTACAGAATTTACTTGCATTATAAGTCATCTTTCTTTTTCTATAATCTCCATCAAAGGGTAGAAAGTGTCAAACGAGCAGGGTACAAATGCAGCACAAACTGGTTTGAAAGCAACATTCAGGAGATGATTTTGAAGAACAAATCCTGACAAAAAACTTGACAACATGGATAGGAAATGTATATATTAAAGCAATGTATCTGTGGGTGTGCTTGACACTAACTTGCTCTGGCAGTGTAATAGCAGGTCAGTGATGAAGGTCTGCCAAGGCTTCTCTTTGCTGAGTGTATCCAGGGCCGTTGGCATAAGAGCAAAACAGAGTGTCATCGTCTCCAGGGCTTCGCAGCACACCTGCTCATCTTCCATATCAAGCTTATTTCCCGCATTAGTCTGTAAGGACATTATCTGCTGTGAGGACAGTAGCAAAACTATTAATTCAAATTATGAAACTTTGGGGTGATTTTACCTTTTCATATATCTTACTGATATCCTCATTTGAGCTAAAGACTAACTGAACGCTTCCACAACCTGAAGCCCACACAATTTTCTGCATTGCTCGGATCACACTGATGTCTGGGAAATACTTTGATGCCTGGAAGAAATTCTGAGGATGGTGAAAAATTGGAATGAAATTATTTTAAGTAAAATAAGTGAATCTTGGTTTGATAGGTTTTGAAATTTGTATATAAATATTTGGCACCTCATCAAAGATCTGATGGGCCATTCGGACAGCCACATTTCGCAACATGTATTCTGTTGCAGGATTAGGAATGTTCTGGAGAGCATTTTGCAGCACCAGGGCCTGGTCATGAGTTACCTGATGTACCTTAAAGACAAATTAATAGTTCAGTACATGCACAAAGATTTAAATACTTATTTATAGAGTAATTACTTATTTATAAAACATAATAGTGCAGTGCACAATATCCAATTTAGTACTTATGTCCCTTACTGGTGATGTAGAGTTGGTGCCCTCCACCATGGGGTGGCAAGCCTCTGCCACTGCTTTAACATGCCCAAAACCAATGGAAGTGAGCAGGAGCTTGCCAATTTTCAAAGCATTTAGGTAGGCACCACGACGTGTCTCCATGTCAGCGTTGGGCAGGAAGTTATTTCTGGTGAGCATGCCCAGTACCAAAGGGAGACCACCACTTTTAAGGAAGTTGTACTGAAAATCATTGGAATCTTCACCCAGAGTGCCACTGGCTGGCATTAGAAGGGCATACACAATCTACCAATTGGAAAATCTAGTTAGGTTCTCACAAAGTATCCTTTGACAATTTTTTGGGCAAGCAGTGTAAGCTAGTGTTTACATGTTACCTACTAAGAATATTCATAAACAGTCTGACACACTGTATTATTTAGAATGACAATACTGTATGCAGTTAACATATTTTTAACAGATTAAAGATTGTAATGTATGTCAAATCGCCTATTTCTTGGCAACTACTAATTAACTGCAAAATACAAAAACCTAAAAAGTCTCTGTGTCCTGTATTTCCATTTATGTTTCTTTAGACATGAATGAAAAATATTTATTTGGTCAACATACAAATATATACTAAGCACACAGTGTGCATGCATACCTCAGTAAGGTAGAGAACTTGTGAGGGTGATGGGTTGAAGAAGTGAGAATCCAATGTAGGACAGAGACTGTTTTCACCCAGCTTAGCATTGTTCAGACAGATTGTGCGTAGGTTCTCCACTGTAGTGTTGTCTTGAGACACACAAATTTCAATTTGTAAAACCAGTTGCATTCACCTTAAATGCCAATTCCCACTTTTTAATGTTGTTTTTTTTTTTTTTTGCCACGAACCTGAAGCCCAATTTTCTACATTGCTCATATCACTCTCATCATTATAGGTTCAAAATTGTTCCTTGCTTTGGCTTTGACACAATGACATCATTAGCTATGGCATGGAAATGTGATGGCAGAGATGGGGTTAAATACCGTAGCATTATTTAATGGCTTGGAAAAGCAAACTATTTGGTCTGTAACTATTCCTATTACTTGTTCTATGGCTCCCTGCAAGGGTCTCCCTACGAGAAACCTGCTACAATGTCAAAGTGCTAGGGTTGTTCAGTATCAGTCAAAAGATTAGGCACACCTACATTGCAAAAAATGCTGAAGGTGTCCAAAATATGCAATAATTTCCTTTGAATAGTTGATATTGAGATGTGTCTGCTACTTATGCTCTGTAGAGCCTTCGTAACGGCTCAGTTAAAAACAGATGCTGTTTTTGGTGATTTCTGATGTAGGTAACTTTAAATGAACTTCTCCTCTGTAGCAGAGGTAATTTCTGGTCTTGCTTTTCATGAGAAGGTCTTCATGAGAGCCAGTCATGAATCATCATCATGGTGCTTAATGGGTTTTGCATATGAACTCCGCAGTACTGTTCTTGCAAGTACTATTCCTGACCCTAAAATAAATTCCAAATATGTTATTTCTCAGTTTTGAAAGAATGTAGAAAATAAATCACTAAACACAAAACATTCAATTAGAAGGTGTGCTCAAATGTTTGAGTGGTACTCTAAATCAGGGTTACCAACTAAAATTACAGAAAAAAATTAAGCACATTAACCAATGATACCATTCTGCCATTACATGACATGGTGCCACTATGGCTGCCTGTTTTTGATTTATAGTCGACCGATGGGCCATAAAAGGGCATAGCTCCACTGCAGATTTTTTCAATGTGCTCAAAAACCTCATAGGATGTGGATCACTACTGCTCACCCAGTAAGCCATCTTAAAATCTTGACTCTCCATGACTCATCATGACATGTGAATTCAAAGCAATCCTCAGCAAAAAACATGAAAGTGGGAATTGGGCTTGGGTAACACAGTTTATGACAACCTTTGCTCTAACAAACAGAAACCTGGAGGTATGAGCTTCATGAGAATCCTGGCTCCATCCCTCAGTAAAGCCAATTTTAAAGTGCAGCCCAAATCAGCAACTTGACACAGGAATGAGATATACTGGGGGTGCAGTGACAGGATCTGAGAAGGGAAGATACAAGATAAGATTACTACACTACACTTCTGGTCATCTGCCATGCCTACCAACTAGACAGCTCTTCTTTACCAAAAGACACCTACAACACAAAGTGGGCGAGGGCAAACTCATGCTTCTTCCAAGACACTTGAAGTCAGTTAATAGCATTCTTAAAGGAGAGTTTAACACATTCGGAGGAAAGCGATAATTAACAAACCCAAGACAGCACTCCCCAACCACCCAAACCCCTTGTTCCACATTATCCATAATGAAGTAATATCTGTGCGTAGGCTGATAGCTAAATAAAAGTTGATACAATGCACAACTATGGTATGGCACTTTGTATAGGATGCTTTCTGAAGCATCTGTTGCACGTAGATTTTACAGGTATGGCTTTTAGCTACCTGGCAGTAACAGGGTTGAAAAGGGAAACGAGTATCCTCAAGCACCTACACAGCAAAAGCAACTTCAGTTTCTACATACTGAATCTTAATTTGAAATCAAAAAGTCATTTGAAATAAATAGACAAACAAGAGCAACACACAACTGACAGTATGTATTATTCTACAAGATAAAAGGAAACCCACCATGCACTGGGAGACCACACAAACTCCATGCACATAAAACCCAGGTGGGACTCGAACCCTCAACCCTTTGAGGCCAAAAAGCCAACCATGATGCCTTGCAAGTAACTGCTCTACAAAATCACAATCCATCAATATAATTAAAATTTTAAAAGAAATTTCTACATGATAAATATTAAATTTAAAGATGAACAGGCAGGTTTGAGATTTGAAATAAATGTCAGAGACAAAATAAAGTAAAAAATGTAGGTGTCAGATTTCTTATCTATTATTTCTTATCTTATCTATACTTTTCAAAATGCATTTATCATTAAATTTATATAGTAGTGGTAGTAGTAGTAGTTGTAGTAATAATAATAATAATATGTATACAGAGAAAAAAAGAGATTCTTAAAGTATTTTTTTTGTAAATGTAATTTAGCTTAAAACATTAGAACTTCTCTTTAAACTCGACTTGTCATTTTTAAACGTAAAGGATTAAAAAATATTTAGCTTGTACATTCACAAATACTGTCAACTGATGTGTGTTGCTTTTGTTATTCAGTTAATATAAATGATCATTTAGTTATGTTTTGCTGCGTTAAAACAAATCATGTCTCAAAACCTAAATAACTACATATTATTTTTCTATGCACAAACAAGCATATACTGCACAAACAATTACAGTCAAAAACTATTTAGACAATGTGAGAGGGCTGAGTGGGCACAAGGAAACTATAAATTAGTTTTATCAATTTTCTCTCTATCCATATACATAACCACACAGACTGCAGTGACCAGGTAGCTTCACACTGATTGACAAGAGAAAACAGGCTGGTGGCTTACCACTCCTGGCAGGCAGCTCTCCGCCTCTGGGTTGGGCCCATCACTGTGGTGGTTGCCACGAGTCGCAGGCGAGCCTGTGGATGAGTCAGAGGAGCTGTCAGGACTGGAGGGCATGTGGGAGCTGATTTGGGTCAACTTTGCAGTGACCAGCTACAGAGAGAGAACAATGAAGAATAATAAATTTAGCCATGCCGAACATGTTAAAGCGTTTGCTTGTATGCAAACAAAACTGTGCTCACAGTTTTGTCTTTAAGATTGAGTTGTCCAATCAGCTTGCGGTCATCAGCTGGGTCCACTATCTCTCCTCCAATGAAAAGCTCAATTTTGGTATGAGTACTGTTAGTTTTGATGCGGTTTAGGATGCAGCGGCGTACTGAGCCTATAGTGTCATTAGTATGAGACCAGATGTCCAGGTCATCCACCTGCCGACCTTGGTTAGGAAATCGGACCACCAGGGTAATATGCTTTCCACGAAACGCCCTAAAGGACAACGAGAAATGGCATATCAGAATTTAAGTATTTCAACCCTCAGTCTCTGCTCATTACTTACCAATATATGTTGTATAAAATTGTATCCAGTTCTAAAAAATTTACATTTTAGACCATAAAATATAAGATGAAAAAATTAAACCTGAACATAACTTACTGGGACATGGGGAGAATGGTTCTCTCCTCATGGTAGTCACTGTCACACTCCTTAATATACTCTTTAAGCACAGTCAACACTCTGACCATACGAATGCTCTCCTCTCGAGCGCAATTTATGCTGTCCTTATCCCCATCCAGCACGCAAAGTGTGTCATATGAGGCTTTCAGACGATCGAAACAAGACTGGATGAAGTCTTCATGGATCTCTACCTGCGAGTCACATAATACCATTTTCTTTTAATTAATCCAGCATTTTATGCAGACGGTAAAAGGCAAATCCTTTACCTGGCTGACTTGTAATTTTGGTCCAAGGTTTGTGTAAATCTCTTTCAGCAGATCTATAGCCTGATTGGCAATGTCATCACTTCCTTGAATCGCAACCTGTTGAAAATATTTATAAATTAAAAACTGGTGTTAGTACTTATAAAGGGCTTTTATAATGCCTGCAATGTTAATGCTTTCATGTCAAATTTGCAGATCTTACCCTCCAGAGGTAATCAAGGCCTATGAGCTCGAGATCATCCATCATGTAAGCCCTACGCTTTGCTACTAGCTTGCCCTCCCTGCAATTCACGGCTTTAAAGAAGCACTCAAAGCACTTCATCCCATTTTCTGTCAGTAGTGAAGGGTCCAGCTGTAGCACATTGTTTTCAAAGAAGTCCTTGTTGATATCCGGGTCAAGGTCAGGCTCATCACCCATGAGTTTGGAGTACCATTTGAAACAAGCCTCACGATCATAGAGGAAAACTGCATTTTCTGCCAGGCACTTCCATATCTGCTTAGCTTGAGGAGCACACAGCCATAACTGCCCATCCTTTAACAAAAATCTGAACACAAGGAGTTAGGAAACTTTTCATGTACACTCTACAGCAACCTGATACATTATTTTAACCCTTGAAATCAACATGCTATTTCCTTTATAGTTAGATCATACCATACTACTACTATAATGAATGTTTTATTTGACTAAATATGTGGTAATGATGTCTGAGAAGTATGTACCACCAAACAATCAATGCAGTGCACTTAAATGGTAATCATGGCCTGTGGGCTTGAGATCATCCATCATGTATGCCCTATGCTTGGCTATCAGCTTGCCCTGCCTGCAAAGGTTGGGGAAACTACAGGGCATACATGGCGATAAAAAAAGAAAAGAAAATTGCAGTCCATAAGCAACATTGATATACAGTTTTTGTATAAAAACATAAAAAAGAATAATCCTCGGATCATAGTGGGTCTTGGTATTAGACAAATACAACCTCAGACCAACAACATCATAACATTTTATTAACCCTGCCATTTTTTAATCAACAAAAATGAAACCAAAATGAACACAAAAAATGGGGATGACACCAAGTAACCCCTAATGGTTTCCACAGGATTTAAAAAGTTAAGTTGCAGCCAGGTGCTACTAATCGTCAACCCTTAATTACGTTTTTAAGCATTTTGCAGGTCTGGAGCATTCAGGTGTGTGTTATCACAAAATGCCAAAAAGGAAAGATATAAGCAATGGTCTTAGAGAAGCAATTGTTGCTGCACATCAATCTGATTATCTGATTAAACAATTATTCACAAGTGGAGAGCAATCAAGACAGTTGGACAACCCAACATATTCACCCCAAGGTAAATACAACGCTCGGAAAAATTCATAAAAAAGCAAGTTACATCTAAGACCCTACAATTTGAATAAAACTGAATAAGTAAAAATTTTTTGGAAAAGTCGGTTCTGTCTAAAAAGAATATGAAAGCATGACTGATGTTCGCTAAACTTCAAATCAGCACAAGACTTCTGGAACAATGTCCTATGGACAGATGAGACCAAAGTGGAGCTGTTAGGCTGTAATGCCCAATGCCATATTTGGTGAAAACTTGAGATTTGAGATTGGTTTGCAGCCACAGGGCCTGGGCACCTTGAAGTCAATAACTCAATCACTAACTCCTCTGTATACCACAGGATTTTAGAGGCAAATGCCATCTGTCCAACAGGTAAAGCTTGGTGAAAATTGGGTCATGTATCAGGAAAAGGATTCAAAGCACACCTACACTTATGTAATAAATCTACATCAAAACAGCTTAAAAAAATTCCACACCCGAATCTCAATTAAATGCTTTGGGAGACCTTAAGAGAGCTGTGCATAAGCAAATGTCCCAAAACCCTCAATAAATTGAACCAATGTTGTGAGGATATTGGGGCGAATGGGTTTACACAAAACAAACAGAATAAAAGGGTGTGTGAGGGGGAAGGGTACTCATTTTGAACACGGCTGTACATTGGTAGTATTCTGGTAATGGGTTTTAATTACATTTCTACAAGCAAAGTTTTAGAACTAAATAAACTTACTGACTTTATTTAATCTTGAATAGGTAAGAAGGAGACCATTTCTTGCCTCAGGAAGTTGAGTCTCTCCTGGACCTCTTGTACATGGCTGTAGCGACTGCCCATGCGCACCGTCTGTGGGTCAAAACCTGGATGCTCTGTAGAACATGTATAGTTTTAGAACCAAACTTCTCTCTCTCTCTGTTTCTCTCTCTCTCTCTCACACACACACACACACACACACACACACACACACACACACAACAGTGCAAAAAGTTTTTAAATAAGATACCAATCCAACTTTGAAATATACCAAACTATTAAACATGCCTTTTGAAACCTGTCGCATGTTCTCCATGTAAGCAGACAGGTTTTCTGCGACCAGTGTGACCAGTGCATGATTGTGCTGCAGCTGGTTGATCAAGTCATGTCGGTAGAACACATGAGGACTCCTTTGCGTCTGGCTGTCAAGATGAACACAAACATGCAAAATGTGAAGAACGCTATAGAAGCAGACTAAACAGAAATTACGAGAATTCCAAATGAAATATGTAATCATACAGCAAGTACATTGATCCTAGTGTTTTCAATGCATGATTTATCAATAACAGGAAACTATCAGCAAAGTCCAACCATTGTAATGGATATTAAGTTGGATGATTTTTTTTTTGTCTGTAAAAACTTGTGCTGTCCACAGCTTCAGCTTGATAAAAATGGTTTGTTATATCTTGTCATGGGCAGTTTATGTTCACATATTTTGTCTTCTATACTTACCATCCACTTTAACCTGTACTGCTCATTGATACAGTTATTCAATTAACCAATCGTGAGGATGCACATAATCGTGGAGATGCAGGTCAAGATGTTCAATTAATGTAGTCATCATACATCAAAATAGGAAAAAGTGTGATCTCTGTTACTAACTATGGCATGGCTGTTGGTGTTAGATGGTTAAAATTAAGAAAGTTTTTTTTTTGTTTTTTTTGGTTTCATTGGTTATTATTTTGTCACCATAAAAAAGTTATATGGTGGTATTCATCTGAGATTGCATTTGCCCAATACTAAGATCAGATGATTTTTATTATTTTTGTTACACAAAAATACATTACATTAAAAGACTTAAGTCTTTAGCATGATATTTCTGGCTCGTGCTAACTAACAATAAAGACAATCAGGACGAATCCTTCGTTTTAAAATGCACCTTTTCTTGATCTTTCCTGCTGACACAAAAAAATATACAAATCAAAAAAGTTTTTTTTCTCAGGACTTATCAATGGATCAGCAAAGTAGGAGCATCATGGAAGGGAGAGAGTCTATGAGCTGTGAGCCACCAACCTACTTACAGTAACTAAGATAAGATAAGATAAGATAAGGTGTACCTTTATTCGCCCACAGTGGGGGAAAAAGCAACTGACATAAAAAAAACTAATTGACAAATTCATTATTTTAGTTGACTACGTTGATTACTTGTTGCACCTCTATGATTAGTAGAGTTAATACATGAAATATGGCTTACTGACCTGAGATTCTGAGGGGCCTCTCCAAACAGGCTGCAGATCTCTCGGATCTGTTTTAATGCTGGGATCACCCAATTATCGTTGGTTCGCAGTTCTTCAATAAAATGATCTATCCACTGAATCTTCTGCGTGTCCCAGTCCTACAGAGATAAGAAAGTAAAGTCAACTTGAACAAACAGAAAAAACATTGGTCTTTGGTAAAATGATACAAACGATTTGTTTTTAATTGACCGGCAAACAGAAAGTCGTGAATTCGAATCAAGAGGATACCTGGGAACAACTGTAGTCCAAAATCTTAATATGGGCACTTAGGGCATGATTCATAATGTCAACAGGGACATCATCACTGTGCGCCAGATTCCACAGCAAATTAAGCACCTTATGAGCCAAAACACCATCCTTGTCATCCTCTGCCAGCCGGCGGATCAACTCCAAGAGCTTCTCCCTCTGCTTCTTACTTGCATTGGTCCAGCTTGCCTGTGAATAGAGAAAGCAGGATTTGCTGCTGTAATCCTACCCAAGAAATAAACAAAACCAATGAAATTTGTAGTTTGTAGCAGCACCTTAAATTTTTGCATTTAACTTGGAAATACATAAAAATGTTGCAGCGAAGGGGACATTTCATTTGTCTTAACATGTATGACTCTACAAGGTACAAATGGCATGGTACATTCATGCCATCAGAAACTCTAATGCTCCATCAACATTTTTCATGTCTCTCTAATTACACAATGTCAAACTCAAATGCCTTCAGAGGTAATCAAAATGATTCGTGTTGCCTTTCTGATTACTGTAATGTTGGAAAGTAAGCCCTCGATTCCGTCTCAGAGCCTGACCACTTTCGAGCAGGTTTTTCTCAAGCATGTCTTTATGATCAGAATTAATTTGCCTTTCATTGATGAGTGGCTACGACTAATCCCTAATTGGTATAGTATAGTGCTGCAGAGATGGTAGTCCTTTGGACAAGTTCTATTACACTACAAATTATCCATATGTAAATTAAAGCCAGTCATATATATAGTCATCTTCTAATTTCTTTTCTCACCTTATACAACATCAGACCCCATATATCCACTTGGCAGCTTATGACTAAAGTTAGAAAAATAGGCTTCTTGTCCTTCAAAGCTCTCTTCCTTCCTTGAAAGGTATAGAGTTATATATAGAGCCAAATATTGTGTGGATGGATTAGTTAGCCAATGTCGCATCGCTCCCCTCATTCTGAGAACAAATCGTAAAAAAAAATTAAAAGTACTGTACTGTTAAGAGGAATGCTTAAGTGTTGCCTACTGGATAGGTAAAGTCAGAAAGTTGCTTCCAGAAGGTGATCAAAAGTTTTTTGTAAATGCACTGAATGTTGAGAATGTTTTGCTTTTTAAAAAGACATCTGTAAATGATCTTATAATTATCTTAAGTTCTAACTACTGCGTTTCTGACCTTAAAGCAGTCAAACAGGTAATCAAGCTGCTCTGGTGAGAAATCCCAGGCCAACTTAGCCAACAGGTCATGGACATTCTTCACAATAGCTTCATGCTTACCAGCCTAAAATAAATATAAGAAAACACTGGGTCTCAATTAACAATCCTTTAGCAAAGTAGTGTGTAAAATGCTTGCATAAGCCAAAACAAACTAAAAATGTCAGCCAAATGTACATGCACAGTACAGCTAATTTACATTTGAGATGGCCAGGGTACTGCGGAAAAGACAAATCTCATCCAGCTGAAGTGACGAGCAAAAAAAAGGTAAATATTTATCTGTGTCTGTGTAAGCGTGTAGTGTTGTGCAAAAGTTTTAGGCAGGTTCGAAAAAAGCTGTAAGCTAGGAATGCTTTCAAAAATATATTTATTTTAGTTGTGTATTATATAAATTTACAAAATGCAAAGTAAGATGATTAACCAGCCATACCAAGCAGCTGCTGATGATTATTACTACGGACATTAACTGAAACATAAACAGCTGTGTAGGAGGCTTAATATTGGGTGAGGAACAGCTAAACTCTACTGAGATACTAAGGTGAGGT
The DNA here is from genome assembly GCA_011419295.1 of Clarias macrocephalus. Taxonomy (NCBI): domain Eukaryota; kingdom Metazoa; phylum Chordata; class Actinopteri; order Siluriformes; family Clariidae; genus Clarias; species Clarias macrocephalus. The sequence goes on from JAAGKR010001138.1 coordinate 106,962, forward strand.
TGTAGAAGACATTGTCACACCATCATATCATACACCATGGCAAGACTGAGCACAGCAAGTGTGACAAAGTTACCAGAGGAACTTACTAGTACAACCTAATCATGTTGTAATCAAGTTGTTTTTCTTACAGTACTGTGCAAAAGTTTTTGGCACATACAAAAAAAGCCATAAGCAAAAATGCCTTTGAAAGCACTTCTATGAACAGCACCGAAGAGTAATAAAATAAACACAGTCAATATGTGGTGTGAAAACTGTTTGAAAATATTAAGATGCAGTAAAAAAGCTGGGAGGTTTTACTGAGCATGCTGGAGAATATGCCAGAGTTCTTCCGGTAACTTGTCACACTAGCTCATTTCTATTTTCATGCAAAACACAGGAGCCGACATTAGGTCTTTTTGTCTTTTGCTTTTCATCTGAAAACTTGTCCAACATTATTATCTACACCCATGGGTTCCTCTAAGCAGCTGTGTAAGACTCAAATGAAAGTTATTGATGCACACAATGTGGGAGAACGCTACGAGAAGATAGCAAAGCGTTGTCAGCTTGCAGTTTCCACAGGAGTGGTGGTGCACCGTTCCACTGTGCACTGATGCTTGCACAGACAAGACCTTCATGGAAGAGTCAGCCGAAGAAACCTTACCTGCATCTCCATCATAAAATCCAACGTCAGAAGTATCAGCAACAGAACATCTACAGAAGCCTGATGTATTTTGGAAACAAGTGCTGTGGACTGATGAAGTTAAAATAGAACTCTTTGGCCACAATCAGCAAAGGCATGTTTGGAGAAAAAAGGAGCAGCATTTCATGAAAAGAACACCTTGCCAACTATTAAGCATGGGGGTGGATCTATCATGCTTTGGGGTTGTGTTGCAGCCAGTGGCACAGGAAACATTGAACGGGTGGAGGGAAGAATGGATTCCACTAAATACCATCGAATTCTGGAAGCAAACATCACACCATCTGTAAAAAAAAGCTGAAGCTGAAAAGAGGATGGCTTCTACAACAGGACAATGATCCTAAACATACCTCGAATTCCACTGTGGAATACCTCAAGAGACGCAAGCTGAATGTTTTGGAATCGCCATCACAGTCCCCTGATTAAAACATCATTGAAAATTTGTGGGTAGACCTTAAAAGAGCTGTGCATGCAAGACGAACAAAGAATATTACGGAACTAGAAGCCTTTTGCAAGGGTTTTACAAAAGTCTTTTTTCTGCCAGAGGAGGTGTTACTAAGTACTGATTATGTAGGGTGCCCAAACTTTTGCACAGTACCACAATAATGTTTTTATCTTTGTTCAATTTATGACATAAAATGTAACTATGCACCAGCGTTTGCTGAAAATACTGTGCATTTTTTTAAAAAGAGAAACTGTGTTAACATCTTTAAAAAAAAAAAAAAAAAAAACACCAAAATCTGTTATTTATCAAGGTTGCCTAAACTTTTTGCATAAGACTTTCGCACATATACACACACAAAATATGTGTTTTATCTTATTCACATGTTCTTCCTACCTGCACTTTTCTACTTTAGTCTGCGAGTTGCTGTGACCGCTGAGAAATTAAATTTTTCTTATCATATAGGTACTGATTTGCTCTTTTTATATACAGTAGTGTATACACCAGTCAGCCATAACATTATGACTACTGACAAGTGGCGTAAATACCACTGATTATTTAATTTTAATGGCCTAAAAATAAGTGGGATACAACATGCAGCAAGGAAACATTTTGCCCCTGAATGTGTTGTGCGTTAATAACGGGCAAGTCTAAGGATCTGAGTTACTTTGACAAGTTCTAAATTGTAATGTATAGACAAGTGGGTCAGCGCAACTCCAAAACTGAAGCTACTGTGGGATGTACTCAACAACAGGTGTGTGTGTGTGTGTGTTTTTGTGTGTGTGTTTTTGTGTGTTTGTGTGTGTGTGGTGTGTGTGTGTGTGTGTGTTGTGTGTGTGTGTGTGTTTGTGTGTGTGTATGTGTGTGTGTATGTGTGTGTGTATGTGTGTGTGTGTGTGTGTAAAACGGTATACATGGAAAACGGTATACATGGAAAACAACAAGCATGGCTCCAGAGAGCAAAAATAGCACTAATGTGCCTAATGTTTTTATTTCGCGACCAGCTTTTAACCATACAAAATAAATAAATCAACCTTACAAATAAAAAAAAATTAAAGGCAAGCAGTGATTTTTAATCCTTTGACAGACTCTTTTCTCGCCTTTGTCTACCTTTCTATACTGCATGTGAAAGTACGGCATTCAAAAACATGACGTAAACTATCAGTTGAACTGTGTGACACGTCATGTTTTTAAATTCTCTTGTTAGTACAGCAGGGCTGCATTCAATATCACGTGCAGTGTTGCTTTCAGGGCTGCAATCAATAACCAGAGCGTTCCAATACATGACATATAACACGTTCAACTGTCGCACGTTAGTCATTATTGAACGCACCCCTGATATGCCATGTGCACTCCTGCACTTTTGTGCACTGTCCATGGTGAATGTCCTTGGATACTCATTAAATTTACCATTTAATTTGGTACTGTAAAATATTATTAATGGTTTATTAATCATTAAGATTGATCAATCATAACTGCTGTATAAAATTTTTCCCCCTTATTTAACCTCAGCAGCTTTTGAAACTCGTCCAATGCCGTGCTAACTAATGTGCAATGACGTAGCTAGGACTTTTTCCTCACTCTTTCCCTGTCAAAATGCTGCCTCCACTAAATTGGATGTTACATAAACAGATAATGCAAGAAAAGCAGACTCTGTTCGTTTACATATCTTTAGTTGGTGGTGTGTTCACATTTCTCTCGAACCACACCACATTCTATTTGAAAGCAGAATTTTTTTTCTTTTCTTTTAAATAAAATGTTTTATCACCTCTTTGATACCACCTTGTATTTTGACTTTTAAACTGATCAAGGTTACACAAACTACACAGGCACCCTTAAAATAACAAGCAAAATGTATTCCTTGTTGAAATGCCCATATGAGCGACTTATGAGCAAATTCAATTCCTATCCAGCTTGGTAAATGAGGCCCATTGTTGTCACTCTAATCTCTGCAAAAAAGAGTCATTATAGCTGAAGTACCTGGGCAGCCCAGATGTTGTCCAGGTCCTGCAAAGTAAGTGCTTTTTCTTTTATTACGAAGCGCAATATCTTCTCTAGTTTCTCTACATACTGAGGCTGGTGCAAGCTGTCCCTCAGAACAATAGACAGAATCTTATTTTGCTGAATCCATTCCTAAAAATATGGGGGATGAAGAATTAAAACAAAAACAAGGCTTAATTAAGGCCCAAATGAACAATAACAACAATAATAATAGTAACAACAATTATAATAAGCAGATCACAGCCCCATAACTGATTTGGCACTGGAAAAATAAATAAATAAATAAATAAATAAATAGACAAACAAAAAATAAATACCGCCATCCGTTCAGCAGTCAGCCAATCTTCTTCCTCTGGATTGCCATGGCGATGGGTGTAATATGAAATACTTGAGATCACCTTGTTCACTTCATTTAGTGCATTCATTTTTCCATTAAATGAAGAAATTTGCAATAACCTAAAATGCCATATGATTTGTTTGGTTTAAGCAACTTTCTTCTGAGACCAGTAATTTACAATCATCATTGCTAATCTGAACCAACAGCCCTAATGTTGACTTGTGGTCACTTACCTAAGGATCATTTTTAGCCTAAAGATTTCTAAGTTCTTGACAGTTTCTTCTTCACCTGGTAATCGTGATGCTAAGTTCTTCAAGGATTTGATTATCATAGAAAGAGCATCATTTTTGGCCTCATTTTTGGCTTCCTTTTTAAATTCTTCATCTGTGAGGTTCTCCAGAAACTGTGGAACCATTTCTATCATAGGCAAGAAGAACTTCTTCACTATGTGCAATGTCAAAAACTCATAACACTGCCCAAATGGCCTGTAGGAAGAAAATAATAATAATAATAATAATAATAATAATATATTATTCCTTTCTTTAACAGCATATGAGATATAACAGATAAACTTTCTGTAAAACTAAACACCTTACTTTATGAGAGCTGCAATAATCTGGACATTAAGTGTCTGGTCACTCATAAAACGATCATGTAGGATCTGGAACCCCCCAAGTATGCCAAACTTATTTATGAGATCCACCAGCCAGCCCTGGGTGGACAAAGACAAACAGTTCAATGAATATTGATGAAGAATGCAGAAATATTAAAAAAGTTACACATTACATCTTTATACTATACTTGGACACATCTAACCTAAGTAGAACTTACTTTAGGTGAATGTGGGTCTGGTGGGCGTGCAAAGAGCTCATCATCAGGAAGCTGGATACCAGCAGGTACACTCTCAGATGGACGTGTTCCATTATAGATATGAAATTTGCAGTAGGGGTTGGTCGCCATGGCCAGGAGCTCCAGCAATGGAAACCAATCTTGGGACAGCTTCACCACACATAGCTCCACCAGTCGATGTGTGTTATTCATAATACATCTCTGTGAACGGCAATCAGAAGCTCACCATAGAGTAGACAACAACATTAGTGGAAAACCATGCCACACCAGCATCACCCACACCAGTGTGAGGGCATATCATGGGTTCACAAGATAAACAATTTATCTAAAAAAAGAAAAAGAATGATCTATTAAAATACCTAAAGAAGCTGTTTAAATAATAGACAGCTACTTACATGAATTTCAAATTTCCAACCACTTACTGCCTCATCCGTCAGTATTTTTGTGAATGAAATGGTCAGGCCATCTCGAAAAAACCTCTGACATGCCTCAGACTTTATGTCAAGCCCTTTAGAGAAAAAATACAGAAGGCAAAAACAACTCAAAATCCAAATCACAGCCATGTTCCTGTGTAATACAGCATGGATTTGTTAGTATTAAAAATCATTAGAATTCCTTTGTACCCTTTTTACTTAGATCGATAGCAGCTTCAAGTAGTACTTCTAGTTCCCCCTTTGGCAAGACTGGAACCACCCACCGAGGCCTAAAATATTGAGGACAAAATTATAAGGCACTATATTTACTATATAGTACATTACATTAATGAATACTTGCATGCCATAACATAATAATAACATTAAAAAATTCTAAGAATTTTTAAACAAGGCAATATAAGTCTAAGGCCTGAAACATGGTTTGCTCATGTACGCAACCAGAAATGACAAGTCTTGGAAGAGTATGTGCATCTGCAGTAAATATATTTGCTGTTATGAACCAGTGGAAGTGCTCAAGCTTAGTCCATTTTTCGTAAACCAATTAGAGTGCAGAAACCAGAAATAACTGGGAAAAATACCCGCTTTTATTCCAGCTTTTCCATTCGTGAGAGAATTGCCTTATAACGTCTGTTTCTTAAGAGCTAAAGAAGGCGAACCGTTGGAAGTAAGCTGCCAACCTCCTCATCTTTAGCTCTTAAAAAACACAAGGAGACCTGTAATGTAGCCTCAAATCAGATCTTTTTTTAATTCTATATCACTTAACAGCTGAAACTGAGGATATCATGGTAAAATAACTATTTTATACCCACACACAATAGCTCTACTGTTACTAAAAGCCAAGTTAGTAATATTTGCCTTACAGTGTACCTAAACCCAGCAAGAAAAACCTGAACATTTTCACTAAACCATCTTGAAAATAGTCCCTGTGAAAGCAATCCGATGTGAAATGTTAAGCAAACTAAATAACTCTGTGTCACTCGCACACTCTCACACGCACTCACAAGCACTCACACACTTTTGTGAGATGTAAATAAACTTTCTGCTTCATTTAGAAAAATTATAAAATGAAATTCTATAAAACTCCTGAACGTTGTGTGTCATCACAGAAAAAAAAACAGTTTAAAGAGAAGGATGTTTTAAACATTACTTAGTAAAGACTTGTGCTGGATATATTCAATTTTTCAATATTCAATATTGAAATTCTGGTCCATATGATAAACCAACTATCATGTTGCATGATGTAAGTGCAATAAAAAAAAACTTCTGCATTACCAAAAGAAGCTGTTGTAACCACCACAACATTTGATATTTCATGTGTTCTGTATACACAACAGTTGTACAAAGTGCTTACTTGAGTCACCATAACTTTCCCATCAACCAGTCATGCCATTTTATTCCTTTATTGGCTCTATATTGGAAACATGGTTTTCATTTGCTCAATATTAAAAGACCACAAACCGATTAATCATATCGTCCAGCTTGGCCAGATCTGTGTGTAAGAATGCTGGCTCTTCCTCTTCCTGGGCCTGCTGTGCATCACTCTGCTCCTGTTCCTCTGGTTGGCTCACCGGAGATGCTTCAGTAGAGGATTCAGGAGAAGGCGTCTGCAAACAAAGACAGACAGACAGACACAGTGTTGTACATAAACCAGCATAACATCCACTTTCCAAACAAAAAGCATGGCACACTAATATTAAGTTTGATCGCCTTTGGCTTTGATTACAGAAAACACTTACCATGGGATTGTTTCAATAGGCTTTTATTTCTGTCCTGGGTTGCATAACTTTTTAACTGAGATCTTGCATTGATAAGGGGAAGACTGATGGACTCTGTAAAGTCTTCATCAGCATTTTTGCCAAAGACTTTCAATTGGGTTAAGCTCAAGCCAATTTATGTGGGAAAATAATTTTTCATGCTCCAACAACCTTGTTATTGTTGTCATGAAATATTCTGATGCTATCATGGTAGGAAAAATGAGCTGGTGTCTCAATCCTGATGGTTCTCGTAGCATCATGCATGTGGAAATGCTTTCACTTTCACAGTTAAATATAGCTTTTTAACAATGCTTCACCAAGCATTTAAATTGTCTCCACATATGTTCAATTATGATTTTTTCCAATTACATTTATTTCATCAAGTTGACAGGTCCCCACCACCCCTCCAGGTTTTAAACAGCTTTTTGGTTTTAAACCAAATCCAGTAATTTTTATCAATATCCTTAGTTGTTTTGGTTGCTTGATGCAGGCCAATAATTGTACCTTTCTGAAACACAGGAACATATTTTCCACAACCACAGGATACAACTTCTGGTAGAGGTAAAAAATAAAAAATAAATAAAAAAACCTATGTTTTCCAGGTGAAACATAGTTATCACTACAGAAATTATCCAATCAGAGTCTCTTATTCTCTTAAGAATTCTATTTTATTTTAATCATATAGATCACAGTAGATCATGTTCACCGGTGGCCTATCATATTATTAGCAATGATCTTTACTAACAGAAACTGATTAGTAAATTAGAAAAAAAATTCCAAATGAGATTTCCATGTAGGTATGAACTAAAAGTTTTATGACTGATCAGCAATCTTGCTGGACATCTGGACATTGCCAAATGTATTGAAGTCTCATGGACTTTTAACTTTCTAAATAATCTTTTTAATATGCATGTATGGGAACTTTCCAGCATCTGCATGATAAAATGTCGTTTCTTTTCCGATGCAAAATGGGTTATTATAAACATAAGTAAAGCTTATACCAACTTTAGGTTGTTCAACTTTGCAGTCAGATTAAATTGTGAGTGTTTAATACAACAATTAATTCTGACAATTTGCTAATGTGTAATACTACATTTCCTTGGTGTTTTAACACGTTCACACTCGTAGACACACACCTGGTTCTGTGGTAATGGGGCTTGACTCTGGCCATCCGGGGCTTGACCCTGGCCATCCGGGGCTTGAATTTGTCCTTGGTTGTCACTATTACCCATGGGGGAGCCCCGGGTGGTGGCGGTCATGCTGGCCACAAGGCAGATTTTTGCAATCTTGTCTGCTTATGTAGCAGGAAGAGACATCACTTTCTAGACGGCAGTACTATGTAAACACAAAGGAAGAAAGCAGCACCTTGAGCTTAGGTTGAGTTGCAGTGACCATTGCATAACCTGCAAGATACACACAGAGATACAGGATTAGCATGCAGATGGAAGCAGGAAATCTACTGTCATATCTTTTCTTATTATTCATAAATTTTTTTCATGCCTTTCTTTAATGTTAAATTAATTTTAAAAAAATACACTCTTAATCTGCTTTAGTTTAAAAGTAGTCATTTTCAAACATAAGAATGCCAAGGGCCAACTGAAAATGTGGAAATGTTCTGCAAGATAAGTGAAGAATAATGTAATTGCTTCATTGTATTAGTTTGGATTACTTTTTTATGTAAATATTTATTTATAAATGTATAACAATTACAAATAAGTAACTTAATTTTAAAAATATAATTATAAAAACTTTATTTATCATGAATGGCTCTCTATATGTGAGGAGGTTTTTCATAAATCCACTTCAATTTCTGTGCATGAACAAAACTTCAAATTCATATATAGAACATATCTCAGCCCTGTACGTCTACACAAAATGTATCCAAATGTATCTCAGCTGTGTTTTAAATGTAAATCAGAAACAGGAACACTGATGCATTTATTCTGGGAGTGTAAGAAAATTTAAACTTTTTGGTATGAAGTGCATGATCTGGTTGAGAAAGTACTGGTTAGAAAATTCACTATGTCTCCAACTATATACCTGTTAAATTGTAAAATATCACTAGATCTTCCTTCTGATTTAAATTGTTTACTAAATGTCATTACTTACCTGGCAAAGAAAAGTATACTAATCTTATGGTCATCATCTCGTGTACCAACTTTAAAGATGTGTCTGGCACAAGTGGGTAATCTTCTTTCATTGGAAAAACTTACTTACGATTTACAGAACAAATCTTATCTATTCTGGCGGATATGGGCCCCTTTGTGGGAGCTACTTGAACAATCTTGACTCTTTCTTTTATGTTTTCTTTTACTGGACCGTTTTGCCCTTGTTTTCCATGTTTACTCTTATATTAACAGATTATTGTTTTTTTATTTTTATGTTTGCTGTGGGTGTTGACTGTATATTGATCTGGCTCTGCTTTTTTGTTGTTGTTGTTGGTTTGTTTTTTTGTTGTTGTTGTTAAATACTAATAAAAATATATAATAAAAAAATTATTTATCTAAAAACCTCTCACAGGCCACCACAATTTGGAAAACACTTCTTTTTCATCTTCTCCTCAGGAACTGATGCAAATAGTTCAGCAACACACCTAATCAATAAACAATCGTCTATTTTTTGTTGGACCAAATTTAACACTGGGGGAAGTGTCCGAATAAACCAACAGACATCAAGTAGCTACTTAGTCATTCTACTACCTACAAAGAAGTGTTAACATAAACCTTTCTGTCTTTATCCAGAACTTCCAGATAAAATATATCAGACCGTTTGAAAAGTAGTAGGAGTAGTCTGAAGTTACACTGACAAACATTCAATTTGCTTGGTGCAGGTCAATAGTTTGACCCCTCGGTAATACAGGAACATTTTTTCTTGATCTTCTGTTAGTTACATGTTAGTTTAAGAAATTATCGTCTATTTACTTCATCAGTTAGAGTTAAATAATGTCTGTCAGCTGGAACATATTAGTAATCACTACAGTCAATATCCAATCAAAGGTTCTTGATTGTATTTGCTTATTTAAAGTCAGGCAGCATGTAATGCAGTATTTTGACTGTCATTTTGCAGTCCTTGTGGAGGCTCCAGGAGATGCAGCCCATTTCCACAAGAACTGTTTAGGCTCAGAATCACCACTATCACATTGCTATCCGCAGGGAATAGGGAGAGGACAGAATTCCGGACATCTGTCGGTCATCATAAACAACATAAACACCTAACGCCTGTTATTAATGCCTCAGACATGTGAATTACAAAACACCAGATTGTTATCTTGCTGTGAGTAACTCGCAGATATCTTCAAGCTGAAAGTTATGGGTACGGACAGTCTAACCCAGAGCTCCCGTACACAGAGAAGCGTCCGACACTAATGTGTTTGTAGCTCTTACAAAACCCACATGTCCACTCGTTAATGCTGTGCAGCATTACTTTCCTTTCCATCTAAGCAAGCAAATCTGCCCCGAAAACTATCAACCCAATATCATAACACCAGGTTCATCCAGGTTATCAGGTTCATCCAGTTTGTAAACTTTTAATACTAAAATACCCACAAAACTTTATTGTAAACAAACTACACAAAAACTATACAAACCCCTCGCTATCCTGCTAATAATATGTCAGGCACTTTATATGTCAACGTTTATAACCTAACGTTGTTTGTAATACACAACCTCGATTAGTTTAAACAATTGTCTAGTCCTTTCGGCCCAGTTAGCTGCCTGGCTAACATGCAAGTGTTTACACCTGGCGGTAGCCTGCTAGCCCGTGGGTTTTGTTAGCATCCTCGAATCGGTCGTGCCAGCGGTTTCACATCTTACAACTGAGTTTATACTTACATGCACAGCACTAACTCGTATAGTCATCATCGAGCAGGTTTGTCTACAAACGTGTCAGCCATTTTACTTTAAACATAAACGCAGACACCGGCTTCTAAACCACAACAACAGTTCATTCTGCCAGGATCCGAAACGAACCGAGCCAAAGCGTTCTGACCTGCCTGTGTGTGTTGCCTGCATATCATATGTGCATGACATATGATATATAATGTTATTCTGCTATAATCTGTGCACACTTGCTTCCTGGCAGCACGTAAGTTAAATTTTACTAACCCAGAAATATGATTTCTTGATGCGACTTCTTTATGGCCATTAGTCCGGTTGATTTTGTTCTAAAATAAACAATCCAAGGCATCAATAACGTATCCTTATTAGTGAGTCGTTCCGGCAATACACTGGGTCTTCAGGCGCTCTTGCCTCCTTGAATTTCGTCAGTGATTTCCCTGCATCACCAGCAGGGGCGCTAAAGCCACGATCTCCGTGCTTAACAACTCAGGACCTGGATTGAATATCACTAGTTTTCTTTACTATCCGATACAAAGTAATACTAAGGATAGTATCGCGATTACGATATTTTACAACCCCTCAGCACAAATATGTCATTCTATGCCTTTTCAACAACATGTTGAGAAGGTGAAAAAAATGGACAAAATCTAATAAAAAGTGAAAGACTAAAAGACGTCTTTTTTGTGGCTGTTGAAAAGCTGACGATAAAAGAACATTACAGACTTTGTTGTTTAACTTTTTATATTGTGAAAAGTGTATTTTCTTCATTTAATTTAAACAGTGAAACTCATATAATAAATATATAATTAATACTCATATACATTTTTTTATTATTTTTTCAGTGATTATGGTTAACTGCTCATAAAATAATAATAATAATTTTAAAAATCCAGTATTTCAAATATTAAAATGTTTCCTATGGTCAATCAAAAAGATGCACAATACAGATGTTCTAAAAAAATTATGTTCATTTACTGTATGCACTTAATACTTAATCAGTGCATGGCATGGAGGCGATTAGTCTGTGGCACTGATGAGGTGTTGTTGAATAAAATATTACTTAGCAGCCCTTAGCTCATCTTTGTTTCACATCTTTTTCTTGACAATACCCCACTGATTCTCTAGGTCAGGCAGGACAGCTGGCCAATCAAACACAGTAATATCATGGTCAGCAAACGGTTGGTGGTAGTTTTGGCACTGTGTGCTGGTGCTAGATGGAAATGTAAATCAGCATATCCAAAATGCCCAAAAGAAGCATGAAGTCGCTTTTTGACTTTTATGATCTCTAAGTCATTTGAAATGTAAAGAATCTAGAATCACTTTTTAAAAATTAGTTCACCATAATACTCTATATCTATGAATCCCCAGACCTGCTTCTTTACCTAAGGGAAATCTATTCACAAAAATTCTAGGCTAAATAAATAGGGTTGCAACCTAGACTTAAACACTGAGACTGTGTCCCAAACACAAATTGGAAGGCTATTCCATTACTTTGTGACTTTGTAAGAAAGAGCTCTGCCCCCTGCTGTAGTTTTCATAATATGCATGACAAGCAGCCTGCACCCTTTGATTGAAGTAGGTGTGGTGGATCATAAGACACTAGCAGTTCACTAGTGTACTGTGGCAGAAGATCAGTTATTGCTTTATAGTTCAATGGTAGTATTTTAATATCAATGAAAAATTTCACTGGGAGCCAAAGCAGTATGGATAAGATACTATAAAGCCCACATTTTTGGAGCACCACCTGGACACCCAGTGGTTCAGGGGCCATAAACTGCTGTAAGCTATGTTGCCATGTTGCATTGGGATGGGGCCAGAGTGTATTACTGCATCGCCAATCACCTTTGCTAATTTAAACATCTCTGGAACTTATTCTTGCTAACCTCTGACTGACAAAGGCATATACTGAAGATTTTTTAAGTAATCACTGCAATCACAAACATTTCAGGCCACTCAAATAACATCCACCTCTAATGTACTCATCTGTTGACCTTTCATGGCTTACCTTCCTCCTAAAATCTTTCTTGTGGAGTGATATGTGATGTGTGTGTGTGTCACTGTGTTGTGGCTGAAACGGATGGTTCATATGGATAAAAAAAAAAAAGAGAGAAAAAAAAAAGCTCTAGTCAGTTGTTGAAAAAGTTTGAGAACAAAGCCCTCCCTGTTGAATATAATGCAACCAAAAGGGAACCCAGTGCTGATGAGTGATTTCTATCAAAACTTTTTATAGGCACTATCCAATCACTGACTGCAAACTTTGACTGCTCTAGTTTTTCCATAGTATTTGAACAAGAAAGAGGGAGAGAATTATGTATGCTTACTGTTTTGAGGAGAGGAGCTCCAAAGTAATCAAAACTGCATGAATTACATAAGAGTTGGGGGGGAGTCAGCATCCAAACATACAAGTTCACGAAATGTCTTTATGCCCATAAACCCTGAATCTGTCCGGGCCTGACTAAACTAATGAATTTCCAGGCTAGACGTAAACATTGAGACTGTATTTGAATCCCAAACACTAATTGGAAGGCTGTTCTAAATCTGTGCATCAAAAAGTTTTAATTGTAGTAAGCATAACAGATCTTAAAATACACAGGTAATAAGGCCATTCTATGTATTATAGATTGCTCTGTGCATGCACATTACTTTCTTTTTTCTTCTTCCTTCAGCTTTCTCTGGAGTTCTCTGAATGATTGGTGGACTGAGCACCAATCGTCATAACCACTAGGCCAATCAAACACAGAGATGCAGATCAGGTGGGAAGAGCCCTATCTTTACAGCATGTGTGATGCAGGTCACCAACAGTGTCACCAGTAAAGCACGCCCACACCAGCGCAATTGCTTTTCCAGAAACCACACATTCAGCAGCCATCCAGTCAGTTTAACCTCTCTACATCTAACAAAGGCATGGTAGTTAGACAAGAATCTAATGTCCATTTCTTATGTTTATTGCTGCAATTTCACCATGAAGGCCTGACTCACACAGTTTCCTCTGAACAGTGGAGGTTGACATACAGTAGTGTATATATATATATACTACTGTATGTCAACCTCCACTATTCAGAGGAAACTGTGTGAGTATATATATATATATAGAGAGAGAGAGAGAGAGAGATGTATAGATATATATATATATATATATATATATATATATATATATATATATATATATATATATATATATATAGATATATAGATAGATATATAGATAGATAGATAGATAGATAGATAGATAGACATATAGTCTGCCGCTTAAACTTTGAGAAGCATTTATGTGCTGTAAATTGACAGTTTCTGAGGCTGCTCACTCTAATAAACTTATCCTCTGCATTAGAGGTAGCTCTTGGTCTTCCTTTAATGGGACAGTGCTCATGACAGCTAGTTTCATCATGCCGTTGAATGGTTTTGGCAAGTGCACTTGAGGATACGAGTTCTTGAGGTTTTGCGGATTGACTAACCTTTATTTCTTAAAGTAATTTCTTATTCTGGTCAGACTTGTGGCAGATCCAGGACCTATCCCTGGAACTCAGGTGCAAGACAAGTGTATACAAATTACACATCCACACATTTAGGGCGGCCAATTCATCTTGAGAGCCATGTCTTGGGAGCTGAAAGAAATTCATAAAAACAATTAGAAAACCAACACCAACACGGGGAGGACCAAGGACACTGGAGCTGTGAGGCCACCACCACCACCACCACCATACCACACAGAAATGACATAATTAATTTGAATGAATAAAGTATAGCGCTGTATAAACTATTTTGAGATTAAAAGGGATATCATCAGCAAACCTGTCTGTACATTAGTTGATTATTTGAATGTGTCTAATTCTCCAATATTATGTATAATAATGTATCAGAGCAGATTGAAAATACATGTAAAAGTCCAAATAAAGAAGCATTTAGATTCTTGCTACAACATTTTGATTAACAAATCAAATCATTTTTAACATTATTACCAATAGATAGAAATCTAATCTATACATGTTTTAAAAAGAAGTTTTGCTTCCTAAATTTACAATACTTTTTGTAAGGTGTGTTAGAAAGTGTGTTTCATTCATAAAGATTGTTTCATTAATACTATCCACTGCAAGCAAAGACTTTTCAGGCCCCTCTAATAACATCCATCTCTATTGTGCTCATCTGTTGACCTTTCATTGCTTACCCTTCCTCATCAAATCATTCTTGTGGAGTGATGTGTGTGTGTGTGGGGGGGGGGGGTGTGTGAGACTGTGTTTTGGTGAAATTGATAGTTAATGTGGATAAAAAAGGCTATTGGTCAGTTGTTGAAAAGGTTTGAGAACAAAGCCCTCCCTGTTGTATATAACGCAACTAAAAGGGGACCTAAGGCAAAACAACGCCAGTCCACATCACATCCCCTGGAAACACTGCTACCCTGACATAGTGACCATAACCATTCCTGACTGCTACTTCTTGTAATAACTTTTGACTGGCGCCATCGAATCACTGCTGACTGGCTTTGAACTGGCTTTGCTCATATTTGAACTTTTCAGTCTGGCAAAATATGGGGAAAATGGTAACAGAGATTGTTGCTTTGCTGCTTAGTATATCAGGCTGGGTTCTCATCTCCTCCACACTGCCCACTGACTACTGGAAAGTATCCTCCGTAGATGGAACAGTCATCACTACAGCAACATTTTGGTCCAATCTCTGGAAAACATGTGTGACAGATTCAACTGGAATCTCCAACTGCAAGGATTTCCCTTCCATGCTGGCTTTAGATGGTTTGTTATTTGCTCCTTTAATGATCTTTCTTTTTCACTGCTAGAGAAAATTATTTTGTAGTGAGTTTATAGTAATGTATGTGAAGTAAAATGACTTTAAATGTGCTTATACAAGCTTGTAAAAAAATGTTAACTTCTTAAGAGGCTGGATTTCATTTAGCCAGGCTTTCCTAACAGGAAAGGTAGATCACAACATTTGTTAATGAAAAAGAGAAGCAAAGTATCAAATAGCCCTAATGTAGTTTTGGCTTGAGTCATGTACTCTCCAGCAAAATATCCTTGGCCAAATATCTTAATGTATCATTTAGAAAGGGTCATCACTGTGCCAAAGCTAAATTGTGCCAAATGCACTTAAAGTAATCCTAATACTTGATTGGAACATGGTGGGCTTTCCGGTCTGTGGTGCTGACATACAAGTAAGTACAATTTTCAGGAAATTATATAAGATAAGTTAACTGTGCTAATAATCACATTCAATAAATATGCCACATGGGAATACACAATCATATACACCACAAAGCCTTAATCACAGCATGAGAAAACGTCCTAACATGTGTTAAGATAGACTTTATGGTGAAACAACTGTGGACACCTGACCATCAATTTCACTTGTGCTTTTTGAACACCTTATTTTATAAATAATCTGTCGTTGTTATAATAATTACTACTCTTCTGATTGCTTTCCACTAGTTCTGGAACATGGCTTTAAAGATTTACCCATTATGCTAGAACAGGTTTGAGCTAAGATCCTTAATTACATTGATAGGGAATGGTAATGCTACAGTGTGGCAACACTTTGAGAAAGGCCCATACATGGGTGTGATGGTCAGGTGTGCACATACTCTTGGCCATATTGTGCAGCGGTTTCTAAATGGCTCACCTAGAATCAGAATATTACTTTAACATTACGTGATTAAAACGGCTGTGACAATAACTGTCATCTCTGACCTGCTTTATATCATTGATTAGCTATTACTTTGGTTTTAAGATGTACATTGTATACCTCAGGGAATTCAAGCATCTCTTGTGTTGGTTGTCCAGCTTATATCCAGGTGTGTCGTGGGCTGATGATCTCTGCTGTGTTCCTGGGTTTCTTTGGAGCCATTCTAGCCCTAGTTGGAATGAAATGCACTAAGATAGGTGGTTCTGAGACTACTAAAGCCCGGATTACTTGCCTCTCTGGACTACATTTCATCATCAGTGGTAATTATCTAGATCTCTCCCACCTTTATACTAATGTTATATTTACTACAGTCAATAGACCCAGGGTCAGGAAGTTATTCAGTTGGAAGCTATTCCTCAACAACACAGGACTAAGGATAGCATACATTTATATTGTCGCTAGAAATCATTTTTAGTGCAACAAAAGATTACTGTGCAAAATGAGTTTTGGTGTAATTTTCCATAATAAATTTAAATATAACAGCTCAAGGCCAAAAAAAATAATAATAATAATAATAATTTGACCTACAAAATGCCAAAAAAATTTTAAAGATGAAAAATTTAACGGAATGAGAATTTTGCATTGGTTGAAAAATCAAGATTTGTAACAATAACTATACCATAAACATAAAATATAAAATCAATCTCGGGGTATATCAACCTGCTGAGTAGTAAATCTAAGCTGAGCGTTTTTGGGTTGTTACATGGTTCATGCATCATTTATCTTGTGTAACTTTGTAACTGTGCAAATGAATAATAATGAAACCTGTTTTTTCCAGCATTCTTTTGGACAGTTATCCATTGAGCTTTAAGCGCTGTTTTTCCTAGATGTTTCTTTGTTAGGATGAAATACCACACAGAGGGTCATGCTGTTATTTGAAAATAATTCATGTTGG
This sequence comes from Clarias macrocephalus, assembly GCA_011419295.1. NCBI lineage: Eukaryota > Metazoa > Chordata > Actinopteri > Siluriformes > Clariidae > Clarias > Clarias macrocephalus. The sequence continues at coordinate 123,874 of JAAGKR010001138.1, forward strand.
GGTTGTGTGCTACTATGTGCCCTAATGTGGATCATTTGATAACGTAGATAACTGCATGGCCCACAGGTCTATTATACCACAAATATTTGATGTTAATAAAATTTGCATAAAATTGCATTTAAATAGCACTTTCATGAATAGACACAAAAAGCTTTACAACAATAGAAGTGAATGAATAACTTTATCAGTTTGTGCTTCTTGATCTATCTGTTGCTGATGGCAAGGAAAAACTCTAATTAATGCATTTTAACTGTTCACACATAATATACATTTAACAGTTTGGTTCACCCATAAAGGTAGTTCACGTTCTTACACAGATCAGTCACAACATCAACACAACCTCCAGGTGAACTGAACAATTACCAACTATGCACCACCAAATTAGTGATAGGATCATGATCACCCAATGCAAGAATCAAGACCAGCCTGCCCGTTTTGATCCCACAGAAATGCCAATGATGCATAAATCACTGAAAAAAGTCAATGCTGGCAAAGTGAGGAAGGCACCAGAACACCCAGTCCACTGCTCTTAGGCCCAGGAGGCAAAAAGCGCAACGCCGCTGCCCCAGCCTCCAAACTCCCCACAGGGGGAACCCAAAATTTGTGTGGTTTAATGTTTCTAATGTTATGGCTGATCTGCATACTCATGGTATAATCATTAAAAATCACATCACTTCTTCATCCCTCTTGAAGTCTCCCCTTAGATAACAGGAACATGTGTCATGCAAAGCCTGTGTTTAAGCTGTTACTATGGAAAGAATAATGTACAAGACCAAATGCAATATATTAAATAATATATATAAGGACTAATAGAGCCATGCAGCTGTAGAAAGTATAAGCTACTATGAGTAATGTGAAATTTATGTTTTAATGTGTGTTAAATTAAAACCTTTCCATTTCTATTTAATTTAATTACATTTTTATTTTTATTTGGCCCTTCATGTAAAATAAAAATGAACAAAGTACTCAGCATTGTAAGTTACTGACTCTTTAACAGATTTATTTTGCATACCATTAATTATGCATGATCTAAAGGGTGCATTTGAAATCTATCTAAGACCTATCTCTCATTTTCTTTGCAGGTCTTTGTTCATTGACAACATGTTCACTATATGCCCACAGAATAACGTCTGATTTTTTTGATCCATTATTTGTAGCACAAAAGTAAGTAATTGTAGTAAAGCATGTTAACTAAGTATTCATTAAAATATGATCAGATCATGAGCCTGTTTCCTATTATCTGTCCAAGGTTTGAGCTGGGAGCTGCACTGTTTATTGGATGGGCCGGCTCTGTCCTTTGCTTTCTCGGGGGGACTATCTTCTGCTTCTCAATGACAGAGGGATTTACCCTGAGGTATATAACTATTTATCTGAAATATTAAAATGTTGTTATTTAGAAAATGGAGAAAAAAAAACATGAAGTATATAATTTCCTCTTTTTCTTAATAATAATAATAATAATAATAATAATAATAATAATAATAATAATAATACTGTAGTACAGATTATGAATTAACTGATTATTCTCTCTCCACATTTAAAGAGAGTACACCTACACTGGAGTCACCTCTTTCATGACAGCTCAAAGCAAAAATGCCAACAGTCCTGTAATTTCTGAAAAAGATGTAACAGATCAAGGTTGCTCTGTAAGGCAGTTTGGGAGAAATGCCTATGTGTAATATATCTTCACAGGACCATTTTATCCAAAACTGACACTGATACAGCTAGTAAGAGCAAATGCCTATATTATAGGTTGTAGGATACACATGCTTTATGCACAAAAATACTGACTACAGGAAACGACCACAGATATCATATAAACCCTTACTAAAGCAAGTAGGTAGTAAAGTGAATATGTTCTTAAGGCAATTTGTCTTTTGAAGAGCTAATCTACAAAGTAATATCTAACTATGTATCTTTTCATACCTGTGTATTTTAAGATGTTTACAGATATTAAAGATTTTGCATGGGTTTTCAGGTCTGGACTTACTAAAGGTTTCTTCGTAAATTTTGTACGGTGTTGTCAGGACAACTGAGGGGAAGACAGCAGAGACTCAGTTGAAATTAGATGAAATTAGTATTCTGTCATTAATGGATGAGCCCTTTAATGAGTTTAGACTATAACCAGGCGAATTTAAAACAGAATTTTATGATGGTGGTTTCTGTTGCATAATCTGGCTCTAGAATATGTTGTCTAGATGTGGAAATTAGATCAGCCTAGTTGGTATTCTTCAGGACGTAGGATCTGTCTCCACCTAATGATGAAATGAAACCCTATACTTTGACCCCTGCATCTCAAAGATTTCTGTTGCATTCCAGAGCCCTGGTTGGCTGGCAGCATGGCCTTTCTTTCTAATAATATATTTATTAGATGGATGTTCCAATACTGACTGTAGTGTTCAATTATTGTTGTAGTGTTTAGCAATGCAAGTATATGTTACATTTTAATAAAACCTCTACTTCTGAAATTTACCTGCAAGATAAGTTAACTGTATAGACTGCTGTTTAGTACTGTTTAATCGTTTTAACCAGTTACAGTATATACAGTAGGATGCATGTGTGGTTAATACATTATTGTGAATAATTTTCCAAATGTATTTTTATGAAATTTTACATAAAGGAAATCTTGAAATGCCTTTATGTAAATCTCCTTATAGAAGATTAATATTTCTAATACTTTATATAGACCTAAATGTCTTAAAATCTCTGAATGATGATGAAATTAGGCTATTACATTATAAATGTTGTAATAAGTAAGTAATGTTGTACAAATATTTTGTTTTTGTGTATCTGCATTTTACCGCATATCTTCTGTATGCAACAATTTTTACTTCTACCCACTACATTTTTTTTATGAAAGCCTGTACTTTTACTGACTACATTTTTAATACAGACTTGTTACTTTTCGTATGACGATTACACAAAAGTACATTTATTTTCTAATCTAAACATAAGCATTTACACTGTCAATTACACCATACTGTGAGCTTCAACCCACGTGGGAAGCCCTTGAAAAAAAAAAAACTCCCCAATACTAGTTTACAGAAATGAATGGCAGGTCATTATGGAAGCACTGATTGGTTAGCGTACTGAAGTGATTGACGTTTATCTGGGCAATTGGTCAACTTGGACTCTGGGCTGAGGATTCTTCTGGATCCTTATCAAGCATCTTGAACAGACACACTTGGTTAAGGTAAGATTACAAGTTCATTCATTCTTTTTCCTTCTCTACTGCTTATCCTGTACAGGGTTATAGGGTCCTGGAGTCTATCCCAGGAGACTTTGGGCACACACACACATGCACACACACAGGAAGCAAATTTTGGGGTAACCCCAGTTAGCCTGTGCCAATTTTCATAGGGGAAAAAGATAAGCACACACTTTTTATTTTTGGTGTTCAAAGCCTTGTGAAACACCTTGTGAGACAACAAAAAGGCTGCTTGACCCAGTAACATTCTTATAGATATGATTCTGTTTACTATTGTACATGTACTTAATATTTACTTTAAATTAATAAATCTAAAAAACTCTGAACATTAAATCTTGTTTTTGCATTTTAAATAATTTTATGGAAGGAATTATTTTTTATGATTACACAAAAGGTTAGAAAGTTATTAATCTTCAAATAAGATCATTTTTATTTCAAGTCTCACAATTTCTATGGTTTTGTTTTCTGGTCAATAAAGAAAAAGCCTTTAAATTCACCATCTGTAAATCTAACTTTTCATGATTGAATGATAATTTATAGATCATTTTATTGCTTATTTCAAGATATATATATATTTTTCATTTAAAGAAATAGCTATCTATGCTATCACACATTTCTCTATTAGCTCAAGTTGTGGCACCGTCATACTGTAATTATGCCAACTTCCATCTAATCAGAAAATAGAGGAGGGTACATTCTGGAGCAGAAAGAACATTGTGTTGAAGACCTCAGTGTGCCGTGGATGATCCGTCCTTTATGTCGAGGATGATTTCCGGTGACAAAACTTGGGTGAATGGGATCCAAATGAGATGAAGCAACAGTCTTCACAGTGGAAGAGGCCATCATTTCCACGTCCATATAAGGCGAGGCAGATCTGCAGCTTGATCAAGTGCAAGCTTTTTTTTTTTTTTTTTTGACATTCACAGCATTGTGCATCAAGAATTTGTCCCATGGATCATCTTGTACATGGTTTAAAGTATAGAATGTGTTGCTATAAAAGGTTTTGTATACTGTATATGCTGTAAATGCCCCTCTCTGTTCAGACAGTAGTTTATCTTTTTGTTTTAAATGTGTGTGTGTGTTGTTTGGCTGATGACAGTAATAAATGATAATGCAAATAATAAAGCCATTTCAAGACAACTGCAATTGGAAAAATAGAGGTTTTTCCTAAATATGCAATGTAAAGTGCATCTCAAAAATGTAAAAATTGTGGAAAAGGTTTTTTTTTTTTTGTAATTTAATTCAAAACGTAAAAGTTTCATATTCTAGATTCATTACACATAACATGAAGTATTTGAAGCCTTTTTCTGTTTGAATTTTGATGATTATAGTAGTTCAGCACATGTAACCACAATGATCACAGACACCCTCCCCAAGCAGGATAAGCCACAGAAGGTCATCGCTGAAAGACCTGACTGGAGTGCTGTATTGAAGCATATTTAAGCGACAGGGATGACTGCAGCCCTAAGAAGATTGTCAAAGCCTGGCTGATTTGAAGAACTTGGGTAAGCTTGACATGGAGTGAAGTTCAATTCAATTCAATTTTATTTGTATAGTGGTTTTAACAATGGTGCTAATTGTAAAGCGGCTTCAAACAATCAAAGGAAAATTATGGAAATATGTATGAAATGTGAGAAAATGTGTGAGATTGTCTCTGGTGAGGAAAAACTCCCTGAGTTGGCAATAGGAAGAAACCTTGAGAGGAACCAGACTCAACAGGGACTCATCCTTCAGGCACACGCTGGTCAGGCACAGTATGACTGCACAACAAGTCCTGTTATCCGTTATCACCCAAATGAGGATGGATTCCCCGTTGACCCTGGTTCACCTTAAAGTTTCTTCCTATTGCCATCTCAGGAAGTGTTTTCTTGCCACCATCGGCCTCGGCTTGCACATCAGGGACAAGCTCATCATTTTGATTCATACACATTTCATACACATTTCCATAGTTTTCTTTTGACTGTGTAAAGCTGCTTTGTGACAATGACACTTATTAAAAGTGCTATACAAATAAAATTTTATTGAATTGAACTTAACTGTCATAATTGCCCTCTGCCATGATGCCATTATACAGCATGATGGACAAAGCTTTTCATCATAAACAACCACAATTTACATTTTCTTGTTAAAATGGATGTACTGTATAATTACCAACCAGCATGGTACATACAAAATTTTTCATAAGATTATACAAGATTAAAAATTCCTCTTTGTGTAGGTGGCATCTTGAACAGTGTTAACACTTTAGCCCATTTAGTCTTAATCACAGAACAGTTACTACATATAGTAAAACTATGGAATTGATTGTTTAAAGAAGAAAGAAAGACTACATTTCAGCAGTGCTTATACTGTTGAAATACAGTGTTCAAGGTCCATCAGCATCTGATGAAGGTGAATCTCTTTACACTTTTAGCCCTGTTGGCCCTGAGTGACTGTGAAGGACAGATTGTTTTTTAAGTCGAGTTAATCATGGATGAAACTATATATATAGAGAACTATTTTTTTTTTCATTTTAGACAAGTACAGTAAGTTATTAAATGCTTAATGTTAAGCCCTAAATCCATGGTTAAGCAAGCCATACACACTAGAACAGATTGAGAGTAAGTTAGAGCCACAATAAAAAAGAGAACATTTAGCAAGAATTTACCATGATTTAAGTTTTTTTTTTATTTTTTAAATGAACATCAAGTTCATTTTTATGACATCACTGTCCATGGGAGTGATCCCTTCTAGTGGGAACCTAATTGCAGCCAAAAGGTGAGGAAAATATGGGCATGTGTATTCATACCACTATTATTATTATTATTTTTTTAAACACAAATAATTATCAATTGTGGGAGGGAATGTAGTGCAGATTGCTGATCTGGATTCTTTTTACAGCACTATGACTCTGAAAAGAACAAATCATGCAGAAATATATACTCATCTTTAGAGGAAAAACAGGTTTGACAAGGTGCTAATGTCCAAACCTAAGGGTAGGGAATAGACATAATACATAAGAGCAGAGTAAACATAGAGCACAGCTCCTCTATGCTGATGGATTAATAATTAAAACTCAAGCAGCACAGATACATGCCAGCAACACATTATAGGTCGATGACAATAAAAAAAAAAAAAGAAGTGCTTATTAGTGCAAGTTAACAGGGAAGCAAGCATCAGACATCAAACTGTGCATCTATACTACACAATCCTGAGCTCTATATATGTTTATTAAAAAAAAAAAACTACAAAACTAATAACGGCTGAATGCTCTGAGCTTTAAGGGATACATGATAATAGTGTCCCTATTTGACACAGATAGGATTTTCTTTTCTTGACACACAGATTTTTCTCAAGAAAGGTACAATGTGCTAGTGAGGCAGAAATTTGACCTACATGTCCATGTAAGCATTTTATCAGTTCTCTGTGCCTCACTTATGAGTCCAGCTATGAGACTGTACTCTTTGACAATAATAAAGTCACACTGTCTCCTCAGAGTTCTCTACTGTTGATTAGCAGAAAACCAGGGTTTATATCAATTAGGATTATGTACAGGGCAGACTAATTTAAAACTTCTTAAAATTTTCTAAAAACAGACAACAAAAAAAAATTCTGTAAAAAAGACTGGGGGAAAAAAAAGACTAAAACTGGACACTGGCATGCTCGGTAAATTCAACCTAAAGAGATTTGAAGTAGAGAAAGAATTGTTCAAGCAGTACAGGCAAGAAAGAAGGAGCTAAAACAGAAGAATTGTGAACTAAATATGGAGATCCGTGTAGTACAGATCTTTGGATTTTTTCTGACCGCTTTGGGCTGGATTTTCATTGCTTGCTCTTTGGCCCTAGAGGGCTGGAAGGTGACTACCGTTGGTGGCCAGGGTGGCAATTCTGTAGTCTACATTACTTGGTACTGGTCTAGCCTGTGGCGGAGCTGCTCCACGACCTCTAATGCTGTCTCCAACTGCTATGACTTTCCGATGCTCTGGTCCGTCGACAGTAAGTACAGCCAAAAGTCTGTTTAAAATGACTGCTGCTGTGGTGATATGTATGTGCCATTATGATATGCATGTGCTGTATGCATAAAACTATTCAGACTTAAAAGCTATATATTTTCAGGTTATGTACAGATTGTGAGAGCACTACTAATAGGTGGTGTATCCACTGGCATGCTAGGGTTCATTCTGAGCCTAATAGGGATGGAGTGCACTTATATAGGGGGCAAAGAGAAGAAGAAGAACAGAATCATGTTCGTTGGAAGCCTCTGTCATACTACCAGTGGTACTAAGATATCTATTTTTTAATTATTATGCTTTTGACCATTACAGCATAAAAATGGTCTCACGAGTGGCAACCACTTTATTGTTCTGTTTTTCATCTCCCACTTTCAAGGTTTGTTAGCTGCAGCGGGGTATGCAGTCTATGCTCGCAACGTTACAATGGATTTCTTCAACCCTAGCTTTGAATTAAAGTAAGCACCTTACTTTAGGCATCTGGGCAGTTCTATAATCCTTAAATGATCAAATAATTCGGACTATCAGTGAAGTATTACTGCAGATTTTAAACGTATTTTTGCCTAGTAAATTGTGATATCCAGTATTGTTAATTAACTGAATTGGATAACAGTATAGTTTTGTCTTGCTTGTCTGACTAATTTCAGGTTTGATCTGGGAACTCCATTGTTTGTTGGATGGGCTGGAAGTATATTTCAATTCACTGGAGGAATCTTCTACATGGTTTCAATTTATAAGATCTGGTGTTCAGACAGGTCAGTTTCATTTAGATACTATATGACAAGAGCAGGAGAATCTCACTAACATTTCCAAGTGTATCTTTCTTTGCATTATTAGGCATTTTTACAGCTCCAGCTTTTTCATTGTTAATAATAATATGACAACTTAAATAATATGCAGATAAAAGTCTGAAAACTCGAGATACATAGGTTTACTTTGTATTCATATTCTAACAATGCTTAATAAAAACCTCTACAGGACAATCACTGAAATAACTCCTGCTGATGAAGCCGAAGTCCTGCATTCCATTCCTACAAATATTTCCATCTCATCTGAGCTTACGTCCAGATCCAAAATGTCCACTGTTTCTGAGCTCTCCTCAAAGTCATCTCCCACTATGTCCAATATCTCACATAAATCTTACCATCTTTCCAAAGTCTGATGTTATTTTTAGAAACAAAACATATTTAAAGATCATAGGATTCTATCTAGCTCTATGGGACTTTATATGTTTGGAATATTCTTGAGTTCTTTCATGTCATGTTGATCTTCTTAAACTTCTTCTAACACTTTGGAACCTCTAAATCCTGCTTATCAGGAATAACTGTAAAATGTACACCTACTTCTTTCATTCTCTCTCTGTCGAACAAACCCCACCACCACCATCACCACCACCACCAACAGTGTTTGAACAAACTAATGACAAATAGCATAAGTCCATGTAACCTGGCAGACAAATACTGAATTACGTACCTCCATGCACCTTCACGCACATATTAACATGTTACTGGTTGTAACAGGTATTGCAACAGATCATCATTGTGTCAGTTGACAACACTAGGCCTATTTAGCATTAATGGAAAAAAGTAAAAAGTTTTTTTTTTCCCCCAAAAAATCTGCCCTTACAAAATTCACTCCTTATATACTTAGTTAGAGCTTGACAGGTTGTAAAATAAGAACCAATCCTAAAGCATGAAGGCAGGCTTAAGCATTTGTCAAATTGGTCAAAATGGGCAGTTTATCAGTGAGTGAGTGAGATTCCAGAGTTCGTAACACTCCAACACTGAGCAGAGCATTGCACTTGGTGAGTGATGAAAATGAAAAAATAAAAAGAACCTCAGGACTCAGTTAACTGTCATTATTGTTTTGAAAGCAATAGTATGCACATTCTTTCCAACATGTCACACTAGATTCTGATGGCCTTGTTGTGTTACATGTCATCCCTCCTCTGAATCTGAAAGCACACACTGCGGTCACTTAACTGGTGGATTAAACTGGTGGGTTCAGTGTGAATTACCAATTGAGAGTGAAGCCAGAATGTTGAAAGGGTCTTCTAATTGGTTTTATGATGAGCATGATTCCTTTCCTACTATGGCAGTTCTTTGTGCAACAGAATTGACCCAGGATGGTGACAATTTCCAGAATCATGACAGAAAATTTATTAAAAAACACAACCTCTAGCTCGTTCTCCCAACATGAAAACAAATAGTGTATTATCTAACATTTTATGATTATATAATTGCATACATGTTTAGGCTGGCTTATTAATGTAGCTTGCTTTGTGGGATACCCCATAGTTGCCATAGCTGTGATCTTTATGAATTGTGTTGCTGTTTTGTGGATTTTAACATTCACTACAAAACATAAACGGATAGAAATTAGACCAATTGGCATTAGAAATAAATCAGGTTTATCAAGGTAACTTGCTTTGGGAAATAACCCCAACCTGTATTAACTTTTTAATTGAGTGTACAAATCATCCTCAGAATGTTCAAACATACACTGAAAATTGCTCTGGAAAAATAAAAGTGAGTAAAAACGTCTGTTGAAAACTTTGCTGTCTCCTGAGTCTTCATCCACACACACAGGCGTGGTTTAGCCTGGTTGCCATAGCAATAGCCTTGTTTGCACAGCTAACACACAAACACAGAAAATGTAATATCATCACTTCCATTTACTTGAATGGGACAGTGACTGTGCTGTTCCTGAGTCAGGCTGGGAAGCATTAATGCTTGGTTGAGGGGGGGGGGGGGGGGTAAATCTTATTTCTTGTGAAATTTGGTTATTTGGTTTGTGTATTCCAAAAAATGTGGTCACAGGAGCAACTTTAAACATTTGTGCTTCCGGTAGATTGTTAGTCAATGCATTCATTGAAATAAATGAAATTTAAACTGAGTTTGATATTGAGTGTGTAAAGTCGCAAACAAACATTCATAACTCCAAAATGGTTAAAACAATATTCTAACTTTCCCGAATGTTCTGCTATCAATGTTTGATGTGATATATTTTGTTTCAAGAACTGACCAAAATGCTAGAGCAGGGGAAAGGGGTTTGTTGCAGGTCCCAAACAACCCATTGAAATAGTGCAGTTTTTTCCATAGCACTAACAGGATCTGGCTAGATGTTTTCAATCATGTTTTGTGTGGGTGCCTGGAAAATTGAGAGAGATATAGCTGTCTAGTTAAAACTAGAAAAACAGGACATTTGGGAAAACTGTCAGTCCTATTCCATAGAAAAGTATTGGGGAAAGCTCTATCCATACAATGCACATTAACTGCCAAGGTTTTTAATATAATATTTGAATAGCCCTGTTATTGACACTCAGGTTACTTGGGAAGTTGTAGTGCATACTGGAAAATAGGGCTCCCCATAAGTAATAGAACTAAGTAGAAATAGAAAATAAATAGAAATAGTAATAAAAACAAAGATCAACACAAAATAACCAAGTTACTTGTAAAATAATTCCTTGCATTTTCCCATTTGAGATCTATCACAGATATTATGGATCTTCAGGCCACCAATATGATTGGCAGCCCATACAGTAGCTCCATCTCTGTGTCTTTTCTTTATACATTTCTTTTGGTTTCAATTGCTTGTTTTTACCTTTAAAAGTTTTCATAGTCTGTCCTGTGGATATTGAATTAACTTTTGCACAGTTCCGCTGTAATCTTTTCATTTATGCAAGAGAAGAACTTCTTACTCTTACAATAAACAGCTACTCTGCTACTACAGTCCCTATTCCTGACGAACACATTAAGACAAGCAGCAACTGCAAGACTGGAGGCACCACTCTGGGATCACTCTGTTTATTAATATCAGATGGCTGCAACCTCGACATATCACTGTGAAGGAGGTTATCTGGTATTGGGACATGCTAGCAGTAAGTCTGTCCATACTATATATCCAGGAAATTCTCCTATGCCATCATTGTTTGTGTTTACATGCCACCATAAGCCCCACCTCCTAAGGCTGCAGAGGTTCTGAATGACTGTTTTGAATGTACTGATTGAAATGGGTTACACTTGATGTGCTCAATGTGCTGATTGAAGTGCAGAACTCATCAACTCATAATGGTGACAGTGATGGGATCCTACACTGCATGAAAAACTACCTCAACTTCTGCATGGACATTATTGTGGCTGTTAGAACTGCTTCCCTAACAAGTATAGGATTACCAGCAAAGTCATGCTTTTACTTAACCTGAAAAAGAAGGCTTTTAAGGAGGGTGACGAGGCTAAGCTAAAGCACATTCAGAAGGATCTCAAGACGTGTCAGGCCAAGGTGACATACAAAAGGAAGGTGGAGATTAAGTCCAAGAGAAAGACAAGGGGAGTCTGGATGGTATGAAAACTATCACAGTCCCCCCAACTTGATGAGAGTGAGGATCATTTTCTTTGACCTTTCCAGGGCTTGAAACACAATCCAGCTCCTCCTATTTAGCAACAAGCTTGTTGACATCCAGGTGGATTCAAATCTGGTACTCGGGATCTACAGACTACTTCACCAGAAATCCACAGTTTGTCAGGATGAGGGATTGCGTTTTAAAGACTATAGGCAGTTGCTCCGGGGACTGTCCTCTTCCCCTTCACTCTATATACCTCTGATATTACGTACAACTCAGAGTCATGCCAAAATTGGATTTTATATCAACTAAAACTCTTTACCTGTTAAACAAAAGCCATAGCACACAAGTATGGAATGGTTCTATTTATAGCCTCTTTATAGCCACAATTTAGAGGTAAAGTGCAGGTAAATTTGTTTTTTCATATTTTTTATTAATAATTTTTATATGAATATTTTTGGGTTGTGGAACAAACCCAATATTCTTGGGTTGTGGAGTTTTCGTTATTTCTTATGGGAAAATTCGCTTTGATATACAAGTGTTTTAATATACAGTGGAACCTTGGATCACAAGCATAATTCGTTCCGGAAGTGGGATCGTATTCCAAAACACTCATAAACCAAATCTAATTGGCCCATAAGAAATAATGAAAACTCAAATGATTAGTTACAAAGCCCAAAAAAAATAAATACATAAAAATAATTAATACAATATATAAAGTAAAAATAAAACAAATTAACCTGCACTTTACCTTTAAAAAAAAGTCTAAATAAATCCCGACAGATAAGTGTTTCCACTTGTGTGTGTGTGTGTGTGTGTGTGTGTGTGTGTGTGTGTGTGTGTGTGTGTGTGTGTGTGGAATTAGCCCCTTCCCTCACCTTGTCTTACACAGTAAAACTCCTCCTCCCTCCTCTGCCTCTAAACCATGCATTTTTATTTTTTACCGCAGTTCCAGATTAGCGAGTTGACTTGGTGTCTGGGCAAGGATGCAACATGCCTTAAATGCCATCTCACAAAAAATCTCATGAGTTGTTTGGGTGAAAATTAGGGGTTATTGTCAATAATTACTATGTGTGGCGGTCCAGTGGTCATCAAGAATAAGAAACTCTGTCAGTAGAGAAAAAAAATATATGACTAAAATCTGCCATTGACATTTTTGAATGTCATGTGCCATCATAGGTTGCTTCACCTCAGCTCATACATATTCATTGCAAGAGCAAATTGCAAAGATTAAATAAATAAATAAATCTTTATTTTTGCCTTCCTATTCAGCCAAAAATCATTTTCTGTGCATGTCTATACCATGCATCCCTGGCAATATGGGAAGTTGAATTTGTGACTGTGATTGGTTTGTGGTTTGTTTCTGACATGAGGATCTCCTTGCCATATACAGCAGCGGTGGAATCTTTATTCTTAATTTGTGCAAAGTTCTGTTTGGTCAGCCACTGGCTGACATGGACAAGCATCACCCAGTCCTGTCATGCTGGCATCACTCTGAGTTGTAACAGGTTGTTTGTAATACTACATTGTATCTCCATGCTTAGGTAGCCAGTACCAAAACCTATGTTCAGGAGTCAACAGATTGACTCATAGAATTCTGATATTCTTGCAACAAATTGGCAAGGTATAGGAAAACCCTAACATGTCACTGCTTTCACATTTGAGGATACAGATATCTCTAAGAGAGTGGGGTTTCTCCAGATCAGTCCTTAGCCCTTACAGGTCATGAAATGTTTTGAATTGAATTTGAAATGCAGTTGGACTAGATTTTGTTTCCTTTTAAGCAAAATCCAATCAGTTGTATAAAATATAATATAATATAATACTAAAATATCAATACACCAAAAGTACATTAAAATATCAAGTTCCATGATAACTCTTCTTGCCCTTGCCACTATTAAAAATATTTTTGCACAGGACATCTAATAAGGTTGGCGTGACTCTACTGTGACTTGCATAGTGTTTGGTTGAGAGTTCACTAACAGAATTTATCTTTCATCAAATCTGTCCAAGTAAAATACTTTTTTCCCTTTGTTTTGGCACCAGTAATCTACCAAATACCTTTCCTGCTTTCCTGAAGCAACCCTACCCATTTCTATCCAGGTACCAGCACTAAGGCTGCCCTGCAACAGCAGTGGCTGGGTCTGTGGCAGTGTGGGTTAAGGGAACCTGTGCCTTCCACATTACAGGTAGCAATCCTACCACTCAGCCACCAATGCAAGGATATGCAACTTGATATGTAAAATAATACTTAATACTCATTAAAGCAGTGCAAATATACATACCATTAATCGGACCACATGGCTTAAACTAAACTTAATAGTCACAGCTTAACATGTACAGTGTCATGAAAAAGTATTTGTTTCATCAAATAAATTTTAATATTACATAAAGATAAGCCAAGTAAATACAAAATTCCTGATTACTGCCAGACTAGAATCACAAAATCACTTAAAAGAACCTGCCTAACAAAGTGAAGTATACCAAAAGATCTAAAAAAAAAAAAAAAAAAAAACAGGATGATCAAAGGAAATTCAAAAACAAAGAAAAAGTAATTGACATTTTAACCCTCTGAAGAGTTTAAAAGCCATTTCTAAGGCTTTGGGACTACAGCGAACCACAGTGCACAAATAGAGAAACCTAGAACAGTGGTGAGCCTTCCCTGGGGTAGCTAGGCTACCGAAATTACTCCAAGAGCCCGACAATGACTCATCCAGGAGCTCATAAAGGAACCCAGAACAACATCTAAAGAACAGCAGGCCTCACTTGCCTCAGTTAAAGTCAGTGCTCATGATTCAACAATAATAAAGACACTGAGCAAAAATGGCATCCATGGGAGAGTTCCAAGGCGAAAGCCACTGCTTGGCAGAAAGAACTCCAACCCTCATCTCACTTTTGCCAAAAAAACATCTTGATTATCCTCAAGCATTTTGGGCAAATATTCTCTTGACTAATGAGACACAATTTTAACTTTTTGGAAGGTATGAATTCTGTGATCTTTTTTTCCCCTTCTTTCTTCGATATGGAGTTCACCTCTGAATGGCTAAAAAAAACACATTAAGGTTTTGGAGTGGGTTTAGAGGGCAGTTTTTTTTTACATAAAGCTAGGCAGGTTTGGAGAGCTTTTTTCCTTAATAAAATTATAATTTAAAAAATGCATACTGTATTTATTCATGCTATCATATTGTAATATTAAAACTTGTTGAAATCCTGTTTTAGCTGTTTATGACTGCAAACAGAAAAATACGAATGATTACATGGGATAGAAGAAATGACCGACAACACATCAGGAACAACAGGGGCTACAGGAATGACAATGTCATTTATTTTTCTCAGGTCCTGAGTAAATCTCCAGGAACCATCGGGTTTCGGCACCGGATTAACAGGTGTATTGTAAGAACTGACACATGGTTTAACAACACCTTGCTTCAAAAGCGACTCCAAAATCACATCAATGCCTGAGGCCTTAGCCTCAGATAAAGGGTATTGCTTAACATACACCGGATGTAAATGTTTCAACTTAGCTGCATATGGAACGCAGCGTACCAAGCCCACCTCGTCCTTGTGCTCGGCCCACAGTTTTCCTGGCACACTGTCAAGGCATTCAGGAAGTGAGCTACTCTGTGAAAAGAGGAAGGAGTTATTCACAGCCAAATGTGCGAGAGGAGGGAGGGGGGCCGTGTCAGGCACCTCAACAGTGAGTTTAGAACCGGAGAAAGTGAGAGACATGTGCAGCTGACTCATTAAATCGCGCCCTAGAAGATTAAAAGGACACTCAGGCATACAAACAAAACGACATTTCACCCAGAACATGCTGTAGTATGAATTTATAATCTGCTCCTACCAACTGGCAATGACGGGAAGACTTCAACAACATGTCGACAAAATGCAAAACATTAGTGACGGGTGGCAACATTTTAATAATATCCTTCAACGTGCTAATGGAGGGAGCGATTTTTGGACCTCCCCTGCCGCTTAATGACCAAACAAAAGCACTATTTATGCCAGAGACTTGAGTGTCTGGGTCATCTGGATCTTCTGGGTACTCTGGACCCATCGGATCATATGGGGAATCTGGGTCAAAGGGACCATTTTCAGCAATCTTTATCCCTTTTCCACAGCCCTGTGCTCCTCCAGACTCACCACAAGGGGTCTTGTCTTGTATTGGAGGACACCCCTTCACGGCGTCTCTCTTAGACCCTAAGGGCGCGCTTCGGACTGACGAAGCGGCCACAGCGGGAAAACTGGGATTGTACGGGGGAGGCAAACCTGCTATGCACGGTTTCATTTTGGTTTCCTTTGTGACCCTAGGGACCTTTGTGTTTCCCCGTTTTACTCCCTTATTCTTGTCCCAGATTTTCTTCATTTCGACCCATTTTTGATAACCCATTTATGTCAGACCACATCTATTCATCCAATCCCGAGGTGTTTCCTCGGGACCAGGTTCTGGAAACGAATTACCGCTACCCATCCTGCTTGGAACACCTCTGTATCATTCAGATGGCACTGGGATACATTCAGTAATAGGTGTTGCATGGTGAACTGATGCATTGATTCCCTGGGAAAGAAATGAGGGAATCTTGTCTCCCCCCTCTCCTGACCCATATGATATTCTATGCCATGGTGGTAATGTCCTTTTTCATAGTAAACAAGCTGTAATTGGAGAAGCTGCCCTCATCTGAACATCTACCACAGTTTTGGGTAGATACACCCCAGATATGAACATCTGCTTACTATGCAATACCACAGACAATTTGCAGTTTCAGGCTTCAGCATGCATATCAACCTAAGGGAGGGTGTCCTTCAGAGCCAGACGCCACAGTGTTCTTTTCCGTTTCAATACTGTATTAATGTTTTTTTCGGCAATTCAGGTACAGCCCTTAAGCAGTTAAGCAGGATAGTCCTTTCTCTTAGACTGTGGTGCAGACAGCAAAATGAGTCGCACGGCTGTGATGTATACTGAAATTGGTTGCTTTGTGTG
>JAAGKR010001139.1:3545-67962 GCA_011419295.1 Clarias macrocephalus
CAGCCCGTTCTCAATTTCCTGTCTCGCTCCACTTTTCTCCCGCTCGCCTCTCGGCTGACGCCGGCGTCCGCTACAGCTTTAACCAGACCTGAAATAATGATCTCGCTCCGATCGCAGCATGAGAACATTCGGGCTGAACCCGAGGCACCGCGGCCGTGACCTTAGCCGTCACCTTAATCGATCCTGACATTCCTAACGACAGAGCATGTTGGTGTCGGATAATGGCGACGCCCGTCATCGGATCTTCTGTAAACAGAAGCGGAATTAATGATCGGCAGTCACATCTAATAAAAGAGGATCCAAAATGAAAAGAGAGGTTCAGTGAGAATGTGAAATCCAGACAGTTTTCTAGGACAGATGTGGACATGTATGAGTGAGTTTAGTTTCACGTATGATGCAGAGGTGGTATGAGAACAGACTAGAGCTGGAGCAACCTGGAAACGTGGGTTTTTCTTTCTTTGAGTCACACGTTATTCGCTAGGGGACTGAATCTCTCCTACAGCATACAAATAATATGGATAGTCAGTGCTTGACGACTTTGCTCGGCACCGGTATGACTCCGCTCGGTTCCATTATGACTCGTTCGGTACAAATATGGCTCTGCTCAGGGACAATACGATTCTGTTCGGCACCATTTCGACTCCGCTCGGCACCAGGACCACTGCGCTCGGCACCAGTACGATTTCCCTCGAAGCTAGCACAACTCGATGTGAATCCTCTTTACCCGCAAGTGCCGACGATTCCATTCTCCTTCCACGCAACTTTGCTAGTCACCAGTATGAGTCCAGTCAGCGCCAGTACAACTCCACTAGTTGCCAGTATGACTAATAAGGTTGGCGCCAGTACGATTCTGCTCAGGAAAGGTGTGATGGTAGTACACAGACACGTGTTCATGCACATACATTCATGCATAACGATCACACCCTTCAGGGTAAAATAAAGGCCAGAAATACTGTATATATACTCATCTGTATGTGTATCACACACACACACACACACACACACACACACACACACACACAGGTTCAGGCATGTGTGAGCTTGCCTTGTTTGGAGATCTCACACCTCCTCACTAATGGACAAGAAGAAACTGTGAACCAGAGGAGCAGAAGTGTGTGTGTGTGTGTGTGTGTGTGTGTGTGTGTGTGTGTGTGTGTGTGTGTGTGTGTGTGCGCGCTGGTGGTCCAGAGCTCTAAAAAGAGCGCATGAACTAGTCATTTATCAGAAATCAATAAGACAAGGCTTGAGAATTTGAGAACAAGTCATGTGATACCCTTGTGTGCAGTTTAGTGATGAGCAGCGTTGTGTGACGCTCTGCCTAAATCTGTCAGCTCGGCTGTAATTCAGTCTGTTTTTAAATCCCCAGTTCATCTTCTCTCCATCTCCTTAATAATCAAAATAAACAATACTGATGTAAATGGAGCCTTTAAAAGCGCTTCCAGGTGTGTGTGTGCGTGTGCGTGTGCGTGTGTGTGTGTGCGTGTGCGTGTGTTGTGTGCGTGCGTGCGTGTGTGTGCGTGTGTGTGTGCGTGCGTGCGTGTGTGTGTGTGTGCGTGTGTGTGCGTGTGTTTGTGTGTGTGTGCGCGCGTGTGTGTAAATAAGAGATGTCTGGAATGAGACAGTGACTCGGATCTCATTTTTGTTTTAGATTACACCAGTAATTTTTAATCATCTTTGTAATATAAATATGATTAAATGTGATTACGCGTGATCATGTTCATTAGAGAAACCGAGTTGGATGAATAAACTTTTTATAGCACTGCTGCACACAGGAATCTCGCAGGTCAGATATTCAGATATCGCCGGAGTCTCTCGTACTTTTGGTCACATTGCCAAGACCAGCCCATGTTTGTGTGATATCGTTCTATTTCTTTTTTCTCTGTACCACTGCACACTTTCTTGTGTTCTTTTTGTAAGGGAAGGAAAAAAATTTTTTTTTTTTTAAAGCTAATTTAAACCTGCCACAACATGAATGAATCTAACGAAAAATAGCAAATAATCATGACTCAATTGATAAAGAAAAAATGTTTTACTTGTTGCCACGTGGCTGTGGTGTAAGAGGAATAAAACACAGGACGCTACAGATTGCGAGTGTTGTCCTTCCGTATAGCAGCTACAACCAGTCTGCGTATTTGGTGAAGATCAGGGAATGATGTCGACACTAAAGGAATTACTATATCTAGTTGTGTTTTAATCTTGGCCTGATCTGCATGTCTTCGGACTGTGGGAGGATACCCGAGTACCCAGAGGAAACCCACCAAGCACGGAGAGCATAAATTTTTACCTTTTTTTTTATTTATTTTTTTTATTAATCTGTAATGTTTAAGTTTAAGCTAGAAAGAAGACGACTTTCCCAAGTTTGATCCTGAACTGCTCCAGGTGCTCTCGTAGACTGGCTTTGCTAAATTTGCCGCTCAGTGTGAAAGTGACAGACTGACGTTCCATTCGGGGGCGTTTTCCCACCTTCAATCCCAGAGTTCCCAGAATACTGTACACGTTGAATGATTTCGGTCTTTCTTTCACCCCTTGCGTTCAGCTTCAGCTCCTCTCGTCTCCTCTCCCCTGCTTCCCGACCGCACACGGAGCGGTCCAGCCCGGAGCACACATTTCTCTCGATGTATTATGAAGGCTCTTTGCTTTGTATTGCGTGGCAGTAAAGATGTAATAGTGGGCCATAAAACATGCTTAAACTCCAGCAGTAACCTTGCGCGCACACGGATTTCCTTCGGCCGCCCGTTCATCTCAGAGTGGCGCAGGAAGAGTTCGAGTGTGTTTGACCAGGCTCTCGCTTTCCTCTCCCTCTCGTTCACAGCTTGCCGGGGATTTGTGTTTGTGTGTTTTCTTTAAAAAAAAAAAAAATAAAAAAAAAACACGGCCGTTTCTTAAGTGTTTCGGAGAAGGCCATTAAAATTCATAACAAATTAGGACTGTTTACTCTGGTGCTAACGACTAGGAGGCCGCGGTGTCCCTGCTAATTAATGGAGGCACTTCGGGCTAACAAGGGTGGCGTCTTGCGAAGAGGGTGGAGTCTTTTCCTGCGGTCTCTCTTCCTCATTCTTTGATTTTTGAAATGTCATTGGAGGACAAGACCGATTCCTAGTGTGCCGACTGAGCCTGGATCGGTCAGGGCTGATGATAGAGGATCAGTGGAGATCAGGCAGTGTTTCTGAGGAACATTCTGACTTTCAGACCTGTGTGGTGTCTTTTATTTTTTTTTTTTTTTTTTTTTTTTATTTTTTTGGCAACACGTTGATAGAGGGAAGCTTTTACAGGGGAGCACACAGATCAGGGCTTTATATCCAAGACAGCAAAAAAGAGGAAAGGGGAGGTGGAGGGGGGGGGGGGGGGGAGGCGAGCCATAACCTTAACGGTGTGATGAGTCTTCCATTAGCCACAGGTCAGATTCACAGTAACCCAGCTATTTGTGGTGCCGCCGTGAGAAATTATTTATTTTACCGGACGTCTCTTTGCTTGCTCGGCTGCTTAGGGAGGTGCCGCAGCCCAGGCACGGTCCGAGACACACGCAAAGTTTTGATGTTTTATGGTACACACGAACGCGGCTCTGGTGGAGGCGACCGGGGGCGAGTAAGTCACCTCCATAAAATACGTCCGGTGGAACGGTAATGAGCGAGTAATGCGGGCCAGAGCCATACATCACGGTGTTACAATAGCCTTATTACCCGCGCAGGGCACAGAAGCTCGGAGCGCCGCCCCCGTGTGTATCCAGCTGTGTAAGTGTGTGCTAATGCGTCATAAATTACACCTCGGCTCTGTACTTTCAGTCCTGCGCCGCTGATGAGTTCAGACTCTAGTTAGGCTTGCGAGACGGTGCCTGTCACACGCTTTCATATACAAAATGACATGCCATTACGGAGCTGGCGAAAATGAATGCAACACGGCTGTCTGAAGTGCTGCTAATGCACGGAAAAGAACAATGGCGTATATTTCAGGGAAACTTTTTTTTTTTTTTTTCCTCTCCGGCTCAGCCCCTTTTAAACAGCGGCTCAAGTGTGTGTACTCATCAGAGAAAAGCCTGTCCGACAGAGCTCTTTTATTGAACTTTAGATTAATTCTTTGTTGAAAATCCAGATGGCGACAGCAAAAATCCCTGTATTGAACGAGCCGGAGCATCAGCCGCGTGCCGAATTTTGGACATAATGGAAGTTTTGTAGTGAAGACGCAACACTAAGGTGGCTCAACAGCAAGCATTCTATATAGTGCGTATTATCATCATCATCATCCACACAACCTCAGTGCACTTGTGACATCACTAAAGATCCAAACACGGTTTGAGGCTCGTATTTGCACAAACTTTTTTATTTATCTGTAATAGCTTCCTAGCAGTAGAGTCCTTTTTAAGCAGAAGCTGAATTACCCAGCATGCCTTGGCTGTTTAGGGGGAAATTATGTAAAGTTGGTTTTTCATTCACGTCTTCCTTCTTAAGTGCATCTTAAGAATTTCACTTTCCCCAAAGCTCATGTCTTGCTTCCATGAGTTCTCCTTTGGGTGGAATTGTGTGTGTGTGTGCGTGCGTGTGCGTGTGTGCGTGTGTGCGTGCGTGTATGTGTGTGTGTGTGTGTGTGTGTGTGTGTGTGTGTGTGGAGATGAGCTCTGTAGTGTGTAAAGAGACACCTGGGCTCGGGGCCACTCACTTCGATTCAGGGCTTTGATAGCACTCTGCCGAGCCTTTCTGAAAACAACAAACGCCGCCAGCTCGCGGCAGAACGCCCCAACAATAAGCTGTCTGTCAATCCGCAGATGAAAAGATAGCAATCGCTGTTCTCCCCCTTGACTATTCTTATTTGTCGTGATTTCTCTTTCTCTTTACGGTTACTGCTTCCTTTTCAAATACGACGGAGAGGGGGCAAGCTTTCTATTTCCCACGACCCTGCAGGCTGAAGAGAGGAGGAGCAGGCTGGAGTGCTGGAGGATTTGGCCCAGGAGTCTCGCTTGTATTTACAGCTTGATCCTCTTTTTATGAGCGCTGCCGCTGCAGCTTGTGAAGTTTAGCCCTGCTCACCAGCAGATTTGCCGTCCTCTGGATCCAACAGTTTTTTCCTGCGTCTTGCTCACAACTATCTGCCTCTTAATGGCAACCCTTGATTACCGGTTACTAATTTAACACTGGGTGTATAATTGCATAATTGCATCAGCCTGTAAGTGATCCGAGAGTCAGAGCCGACAGAAAGAGCAAGTGCAACATTAGCAAGTGCAGTGAAGCAAACTTTGGACACCAAACATGTCCTGCTGATTTGTAGTAAGAGAGAAATAATGTTAAATACTTTCTTTTTTGTTGTTGTTGTTGTTGTTGAACCATCGCTCATCGCCTAGCGTCAATTTTTTTCCACCAAACAAAGTCCAAAGTCTGACGGATACGACCATTACAGGCCGGATATTTTACCATTAACAGCAGTATTGGTGCAATCTTTGCTTGTATCTTCGTTCAGGTTTGATCTTACTGGAGCGTGGGTTCGGTTTTTGGCAAGCCGGCAGCTGCAGGGTTTGTGCCGCACTGAGCGTGAAGCATGTCTGCGCTGTGCCGTGATCGGCTCCTCTTCCCCTCTGTCGACCTGAAGCAGAGTGTAGCTCCAGGCCCACAAGGATCCCTGGCATACAGTTTGGGAAGCTCTCTCGAGACCCCTGGCCGAGGCCGTAAGCAGATGTGTCCTTGTGCCCTCCCTGGAGTCCTGCCGTCTGTCCAAGTGCGGCTCAGATGACAGCAGGGGCGAAAACAACACTAGGAAGGAAGAGGGGGGGGGGGGGGAGAAAAAAAGAAAACAAGAACTAAAATCGAAATATTGGCTTTATCGCGCCGGTAATAAAAGGGCCATGAAATTGATTTAATGCCGCAGCGCCTCTCTTGGGCGGCTTCTCGCGGCGCCAACGCAAAACAATGAGCTGGCAAGAACTATTAATTAACCCTCCTAATCCGGCACAGTTAATCTCTCTGAAGAACTTTTTTCTGCGTTAAGTTTGAGAGCAGGGTGAGGGAGCAGTGACAGGGCGACAAGGGAGACGAAGTACTCGAGCAAAATAAGAGAGCATTTGACTTGTGGCTCTGGAGAGGAGCGTTTAACGATAAAAGGGGCTAAGAGGTGGACTGAGTGAGAGGAGACGAGAGGATGTGGTTTTTGCAGGGGAGCACAAGGTTCGTGATTGTAATTACCACAGATTTGGTGCTGTGAAGAGATTAATGAGTGTGGATAAGAATAAAGAAATGAAAAGTGCAATTAGAGTGAGGATGCTAAGCCAAGACAAAGTCTGATTGTAATGTAGCACTGGTCATTTTTCCTTTTCTTTTTTTATCTTCTGCGACTGACCATAATGTTGTGCAACGCTGGGATTAAAAAAAATAAATAAATTAATTAAAAAAAAAGGTAAAGAAGCAGTGCCAAATATTAAAGTGGTTTTATAAACAACAAACAAACAAATACATAAATAACTGACCCTGACACACATGGCTGGCTGGTGTAGTAATGGCCCACTCAGCCATCACTGCCCCCTTACCATTAAACCCAAGACTTTTAATAGAGCTCTCTGCTAATCATAGGACTCTTAAATGAGTCTGGTGTGTTCGCTCTTGCTGGAATTGGACTGATATCGAGGGCTGGATGAGCTGTCCGAGCTGAGCTATGTCTGATTACATGCCATCACTCTGTCTGACTGCGAGTCCCATCTTCGCTGTCGGAGCACCACCGTCTGATGAGCGGCTGTCGCACGCTGATCTACGGCTTCATTAGCAAGCCCGGCCTGTAATTATATTTATTATAATGTAATGTCTCGGCCGCGTTCCTCTGATGTATGTCCCGATCCGGCCCGCGTCAATGACGATGTTTGATTACGCCGCTTAACAAACAAACCTTTGTGTTGTAACATTATTTACTTGATTTGACCACCATCTGTAGAGCTTCACCTTCATACTTTCTGCCATGACGAGTTCAGTAATCTTAAAGCTTGACATTTAAACTCGGCCGTGAAAATACGCATCTGATGAGACACATCGTTCTCCTCGATTAAGGCTCTTTAAGAAGACCGCATGGTTTTTCGATGGGCCTCATTGCCGCACGCGGAGTGGAATGGTACTGTATAATAGCCACTTGGTAACAAGCTATTAATCCCCCTGTCCCCGTCTTTCAGGGGGAGGGGGATGCTGCGGGGCAGACCAGTCAAGCTTAGCCAGTGACTAGCCATCATTCATTTTCCTCTCAAGCACACATGCACACACACGCAGACACACATGCTGACTGGTACCTAACCCAGGTTTTCCCCAGACCTTTTCGTCCCTACGAAGCAACAATGCAGAGTCTCTTTTAAAACATTTAATGGTGACGTCACTGGAGCTAATTCAAAATGGAAGTCTGATTGAAAGTCATTCTTTGCATTAATTCTAGCTAACTCCCCAACATACTGACTACAAGGCATACCCCAGGCTGCACCACGTTCCCACAGATCCTCCAGCATCGCTCAGCTGTTCTGGGAGACGTGTATCTAGACTGTTTTCTGTTGTGGTAGAAGGAACTTCCTCTAGATGTCCGTATAGCCCATTCGCTGGCAATATTTAATTGGCGACTTGAGACCTGTTTCTTGGTAAGTAACCTAGTAATCCAGTGTAGGGATCTACTGCATCTAATGTTGGAAAGGTTAAAGCGCTTTGGATAAGAGCGTCTGCCAAATACCTAAATGTAAATGTTTCAAACATAATATAGTGAACTCCAGGGCACCGGATACCTGATTCAGCCGGATGAAAGTAAAACAAGCGGACAATCTCTGTTCCCTACACAACTTTTCACGCTCTCAGACTGTTCATGAGACCGTTATCACGCAATACCCAAGTTATCACAGACGGGTTGCTCATCATTCATGATATTTCATTTAATATTCCTGCCATTCAAGGTAAAGTGGAAACTATTTTCTATTGTGTCAATCTGCGTTAGATAAAATGTATTGGGAAAAAAAAAAAACCATAAAAACATGCAGCAGCGATCCTGTTCTGCATTGTCGTGTTTATATTCGGGCTTCGCACTCCTACACAAATCGCTGGATGATAAACTGGATTCGGGAACGCGCAGGAACACGTGAACGGGGAGGAATCTGATTTCCTCTTGGGCTGTTTCCCAGCATTGTTCTTGCGGCTTTTCATTAAGTTGCTCACACTCGAAAGTATTTCATGAGCGCCACTGTTCATCACTACGGTTCTGTATCGAGTGTATTGGACATTAGGTGTCAGTGAGTCTAAATCTTCTATCCTATGACGGTATGTCGAATCCCTGAAGCAAGAGGGCAGGCTCTTGGGTTTTGTTAAATTACAGGGTGTGTGCCTTCTCTGAACGCTGTTCATCCACAACAACCCTCCATTTGTTTTAGCCTGTACTTTTACCAGTTGGCTTGCACTGATATCCAGCTGCCTGGTGAATATTTGGTGTGAATGGCCCTTTACTGGCCATCTGACCTCTTCACACTCCTCACTTGAACAGTCCTATAATTTCTTGCTCAAGTGAAACGGTTCATTGCGGTCTCTCTGCATGTGTGTGTGTGTGTGTGTGTGAGACAAAAAAGCAGCACTTTTTACAGAAAAGAGCCATCAGTTCAAATGTATGAACTCTATACTCTTGTGTTGAATGGAATTATGGTGCTGAAAAGGAGTCATGTTGTGAGGTGTGTGTGTGTGTGTGTGTGTGTGTGTGTGTGTGTGTGTGTGTGTGCGAGAGAGAGAGAGAGAGAGAGAGAATGCAAGTAAATGGGAACATGTCGCTGACTCAATAAAGAGGCATGGAAAAACTTTCACAGATCGAAGCCTGAGCTTTCGTCGCTGCCTCTCCTAATTATTTCATTTGAGTAAATGATTGTGCTGGCGCCCCCGTTATAGTTAGTTTATTCAATCTGCCTCACAGCAACGCTTCACATGCACGAGAGAAAAGAGAGAGAGAGAGAGAGAGAGAGAGACAGTGTGAGGAATAAAATGTTTATGCGCATTGCTTATTCATGGTTTTCAGTTTGCCCTCTGCAATCCATTTATACTCGAATCTTTATATTTCTTTCACTACAACTGTTCTTAAAGCTTCCCCACGCGGATGCAGTGCCATTTTCTGCTTTCCATACTGTAGGCTGAACATGTTTAAGCTTTACGTAACCCATAAAAAGTGTCTCCCATGCCAAAAGCGCCATGCTGAACTGCCTCCTGGTAACGAACGTTAGTGCTGTTATGGTCACAGAGCGACCGTAGCGTCGATTGTTAGTGAGTGCTAACCGCTTGTGTGTGTCTCGTCTGTGCGTCAGGTTTCCCAGCAGCAGTGTATGGTCCGGTGGCGGCGGCGGCGGCAGTGGCGGCAGCACGAGGCTCAGGTAGGGGCGCCCGAGGAAGAGGCGGCTACGTGGCGTACCCACAGAACCCGGGGCCAGGTAAACACTCTGACCGCGTGTGTTCTGTGTGGTTACGGCTATGTTCGTCCTCTTCTGCACTCTACACTTACACACTTAAAAAAATAAAAAAAAATTTAAAAAGAGAGTGGCAGCTTTACCAGTCCTCCTCAAAACAACCAAACTAAAATCACTAGCACGATTTTTCCGGATCACGGTTGTCGTTTGCTCTAATCGTTTAAAATGTTTTATTTTTTTTTTGCTAACGTGATGAGTATGATTTAACCCTCAGTAACAGACATGTATATTTGAAAAAATAAATAAATAAATGCACCATTATGGACACACCATGATAGAAATGTCATGACAGAATGGCATTTGTCTTCTCGTTATGGCAGTTTATGGATCGGCTCATCAGCTTGATGAAGAAATGTGCTTCCTCGATAGCAGTAAATAGATCGATGGCTTCTCAGCCTTAAGCGCCGTTTAGAACCGAGGTGACGGACATCTTTAATGCGCAGACTGTGACCCCCCCCCCCCCCCCACCCACCCTCGGGGGACCCTGGTGCTTTTTGTTCTGTAATTAAGCACCGTCCTGGAGTGGGTACCCTCTGGGTGCTGTTCTGTGATTGGATGGGCTGAAGCCAAGTCTGTTTTTCATTTCCAGCCATGGCAGAGTTAAGTAGAGAGATTTACGGTGTAATAAAATAGATAACATAGTAAGACGCATAGAATATGCATGCACAGACCTTGTGCATTTGACTAATCTTGCATGAAAAATGACGTTACCACTTCTGCTAATTACAAGTAACCAAAGGGTCATATTTATTGCGTTCTGATGTTTAACACCCGAAGGCGAAATGGATTCATTTTATTTATCTTGATAACTGGTTTTCTTGTTTGTTTGTTTTTTTTTGGCAGATTTTAAAAATATTTGCAACATACACCACTTTCCAGTGGTCTTTTCAACAAACTTCTAATCATTATTTTTCTTTGTAATATTTCTATAGATACTTGATTTAAATTTCTTTCGTTCATTTTTGTGCATCAGACTGTAAATAGGAATTAGTTAAAGGTGGGAACTGAAGCTGGAATTGGGGGGGGAAATTGGATTGGTGAGAGAAATCACTCAAACTAAAACTGTTGCTTTGTGTACAAGATAATTAACTCAAATGTCACGTGAACATAAAAAATGAATGCGCACATGCTGCTTAGTTTCTTGCTAGTGTGAGCTTGGGTTAATAGCTAATCAGATGATGATGATGATGATGCTACTGTAGGTCAAGTCGTTTTCTTGAGTGATTTGTTGTGGTGTTTCAGTGCTGAAATCGTAAAAATAATAATAATAATAAATAAATAAAATTGAAATAGTTGGTTAACCCACCAGGCTACATTGTCATACTGTGTACAAAGGCACCTAGACTCATCACTGAGACACGCTCACAACAACTTTCACTGTTGGCGGTATTAGATATGACAAGTAGGTGGGATTTGTGAGAAGTCTGTGGGAGTTGTGCGATTTCAAAGGGTTTCGACATCGTCAGCTTTTTCTGTTAGACCTGGACATGTATCTATCTGTCGTCCCTGGAGATCCTCCATCGGAATGTTAACCCGAGGTGTAAATACTCGCTGAAAAACCTTCAACACCAGAAATCACCGTGGTTTTTGTGCACAGTTGCTGAAAGTGTCCGGTGGTTATTGAGATGACGCTGTAATTCTATACCTCGCCAATACTGTAAAAAAAAATAAAAAATTTTAAAAAGGCTCGCAGCATTGAAGAGCTGCACTCAGGCTTGAGCAGCCATAGCTGAGGAAATGTTTATCTGACATGCGCTGCTGACTCTATTGTCTAAAATGTGAGATAGTTGAAGTATGTGAAGCACCACAGACACAAGGACAGCTGAAAGCCTGAGCAAATTCTAGCTCTTTTCCTCTACCTTAAAACCACTAACGCTGAGGGAGTTGTACAGTCTTACCACACGCAGTTCTTATTTAGAAATGTATTATTCAAAAATGCTTTCTTTTGCAGTGTTTTTCTTCCTTTTTTTTTAAATTACGACTACAGGCCAAAAAATAGGCGTGCAAACCGGTAAAGTTTGAAAAAATATGTTTTTGTTTTTTGTTTTGGTTGCGATTCAGAATGTTTGCTTTAAACATTTTACTGTCAAGTTTATTTCTTAATAAAATCTCACGCACATTTTGAACATTAGTATCACTGCTGTTTCCCGCTTTCAGCCTGTCGGGTGTATTACTATTATTAATTTATTGTATCCCATCAAAATGACTTGAAATTAGGTTTTACCAAAACCCTTTTTTGTTTTATTAAACAGATAACCAGCTGCATATCTAGACGTCTATCGGACTATGCGCAGGGAGAACTGGGAGTCTTTTTATGCTGACTTTAGCTCATTCATTCCTGCTCTAGTTTATCTTAGTTACTTTGGCGTTGAAAAAATGCGAGCTAAACTGTTCTTGCGATCTCACCGGGAGATTGTGAGTTTGTATCCCTACGATCCAGGAGCCAAGAGAGAATAAGAAATACTCTCAGTACACATGGGCCGACCCTCTTCCTTGTATAATGTGTCATTTTGCTGTTTGACTTTGATCTGCATACTTGCGTGAATTCCCCTCATGGTTCACTCATAAACATACTTTATAAACTTTAGAAGCCATTGCTCAGGCGTAGTTGTTTCAGCTGTTGCCGGCGAGGCTAGCACACTGAATTTGAAGTACAGTTTACAGATGGAGTCTGAACATCAAGCCGCCTGTCTGTCTCACTAGCCGTCCCTTTGACTTCTTCTGGGCTGGGCTCTGTGTCTCTGACTGTCCGTCTGTTCCTGGACCTCACGTGCAGCTGAGAGTATGAGAGCCACAGGGTGCTGCACCACAGGAGGCGCTGCCCTCTGGAGGTCTGTCTCTCGCACTTGTGTGTGTCCGACTGCCGTGCTGGCACATGCTGTTGAAGTCACCCCTCCTACTCGCTCTTGTCTTTCTGCTGAGAAATGTCCTCTGGCTCACTCCATTACTACTCTCTGTTCACTGGAGGAATTTGAGTCGCTCCATGGAGAGATTTTTGTCTTCTCAAGGCCTGGACAATAAGTATAAAGTATTGAAAAATTATGCCCCCCCCCTCTCTCTCTCCAGAAACTGAGATATATTTCTTAAACCTCTCTCTCTGTCATAAGGCTTCACAACACCGCTCTCTTCCCCGATCGATCCCCAATCTTCCTTCCCCCCTCTAGCTGTTTAGAGATGAGGTTGGTTCATTCTTGTGTTATTCCTACACTTGATTCTTCAGTAAGTGATTTATCCTGGTCAGAGCCATGGTGGACCTGGAGCGTGTCCTGGGACACTGGTCCATCGTTTCAAATTTTTCCTTCACAATTATCTGCGCTCTCATCTTTCTCATTCTCAACATACTGGATGTCAGGAACCGGACAGTACCTGTATTTCTACTGCGCCTTTTGTCAGCAGAAGAGCGTGTTGTGCAGGTGGCCAGCAGTTATCCCTTGTAGGTTAACACTGTCTGGCAGCTTTCTCTTGAAAAAGCAGTTTTCTAATATGGTTCGTAAAATGGCCAATCGCTGCAGCGTGTAAACCTCAGAATGTTTTTGTGTAATTATCGTCTGACCACTGCCACCAACAGCTTGTCTCAAAAAACAAAGAAAAAAGAAAAAAAAAATCAGTCCGCCATTTACTTTTGGTCAGGATGTAACAGGGAAAAGGTCAGTAGTACTTTTTGTTTGAGGTCTATTTGCATACACTTGCTATAGGTCCATCGTCGTCCTCTGGACATGTTATCCTGATGAAACAAGAAGGAAGTTATTGTATGAAGCCCCATTTTTGCTTGATGAGGCCTGCTGCTGGCTAGACACGGAGCTGCTCTCGTTTGGCTGAGTACTTCCCATTATCTGGAGATCATTATGCATTTCATCCCAACAAGCACTGTGATCGCTGCCGAGAGGCTCAACAGAGGGCTGCATTGGCTTGTGCTGCCATGGCGAGATTAAACTGGCTCCCCAGCCCTCACGTGTGCCCATCTACTGCCTCTCGGGCACACGCATACACCCACACAGCTGCGGCTCCGGCTCGTGCCAAAAGGGCCAACAACAGCTCCGCTCTCTCAAGGATGCTCCATGTGACACCGGTCCCACAGGCTCTTGTCGCAGGAAGATAAATGTTACACATAAAGGTTAGAGAGGCGCTGTTCCTCCTCAGTTTCAGGATGGACTACTCCACACAGCTGTGATGGGCAGATGTTCAGAGAGGGCCTTTGGGAGAAACCATCCTGAACTTCAAAGGGGGGGAAGCATACTCCAGAGGTGCTCAGCTGTTGCCCGCTTTCATCTCCCCACTCACAAAGAGGGATACGGGCCTAAAGAAAGTTTTTTCATCTTCTCATTTCCTTCCTTACTGTGACCTTTAATACAATGCTTGATCTTACTTGCAATACTTACAATTACTATTTCTAGACAGAGCCACTGACCTGGTTGCAAAACGTAAAGGAGTTATTATATAATCTTGCGTAGCAGATTTTGGTAGGGTGGTGTTCCTGTCCCAATGCATGTCTGGCAGGTTAAGCAGTAGCACCCAGAATGTGACGTGTTGCCTAAGGAAGTTAGTTTGCGTTGTTCTGTCTTAGCTGTTTACTGTTCTTCATGCTCAGACACTGTGGCCACTAAACAGTCAGGTGTGTCTGTTCTTGCTTTCATTGTGCAGCACCACATTCTTGCCTCTGGTTGTACCCAGGGGTGCTGGGGGCGTATGCAGATTTGGTGTCAAGTCTTGTGCTATTTTGAAAGGTTAACCTGTAGAGCTTTAACCACAAGTACACAACGCCACAGTGTCTCTCAGGAATGTTTTCCATTCTCACGCAAGCCGGATCCCTGGAATGCAAATCCGGATTTTATTCCTCAGACTTCTTCGTACTTCAGAATTGACTCATGCATGATGTTGTAAGCATTCGAAGACATTTGAGCAGCTAGAGATACGGATACTGTTGAGAAGGGAGTAAATCACCAGTTAACACCCATTAGCCTCTGTCAGAACAAAATGACAAGACATTTAATATTAACTCTTTGGGAAATGTCAGCACCGTCAGAATGACTCATAGAGGGGTCTTAATTACTCACCAGTTCATTTAGAAACAGCCTGTTTTTAATAGAAAAGTGAAGGCTAACTCTGGGCCTCTTCCTAAGTGAAAATGAAGTTGCTAATTGTCGCTGCTCTGAAATTCTAAGCTCATTAGGAAAGGCATCTGACAGGTTTATTGACATTTGGCCTGGAAGTGCAGTTAATGGCCACCAGGGATTTGAAGTAGGAAAAAAAGCGCATGTGTATATAATCATTGAAACACTGGTATTAGGATTATCATATCCTACTCCTCAATTTGGCTCTATAGTGGTAAAATGGCAGGAGAATATGCACTCGATCGACATGCAGTCCGAGTTTCTCATCTTCCTTTTATGCGAGAAAAACTCGGTTCTTTGCTCTGGAGGAAAAAAAAAAAAAAAAAGTCAGTGGCAGTGGTGTGGAATTCCTTCTCTGAAGCAGTGATGTGGCAAAGTGAAAATGAGAGAGCAGCATTTATTCACTCGAAGTGAGCCTCACACTTGATGGCAGTATGCAGAAAGACAGCGAGGGAGGGACAGACAGAATAGCTGAAGACAGTTGAATTAGCAGTAGCCGATGGCTGGAGCTTGGCGACGGTAACCCTTCAAGGACTGGGCAAAAGGCAGAGGAAGGAGACGGGTGATAATTATCCATAGAAATGAACCTCAGTGAAACGATTCGCACTGCTGGACCCACCGTTCCGGTCGCCACGGCAACGCCGACCTACTCATTTGTTTTGTAGATGAGTAATTACATCCAATTAGACCGCAGGATTTAAAAAGAAATGGCGAAGAAGCGGTCTTTTGTTTCAGGCCGATGGCTCGAACATTAATAATTAGATGATGAGAGGTGGGGTGACTGGGTGGAAAGATCTGTGTGCATTTATCCTGAACCATTGTTTTAGCTTAAAATCACCAACACCTACCTGAACACCGGGATCTCTGAGCTCAGTGTTATATGCACGACATGTTCTTAGGTGTGATGTACAATGAGACTTGGCTTTGTATAGAAGCTATTCTTGTAGCAGCATGGTGTTCTTAATACCCTGAACATCTATCCTTTCAGAATATATTGCGTGAGGATCGCTTATACATCCGAGTTCTTGTAATCTAACCTAGTGTGTATGGCAGTAAAGATAAAAATGCGCGGAATTGACTCGGCCCAATAGATTACTTTGTCATGTAGAAAAGTTTTATAGATCATATATGGGATCTACAGATATCAAAGTGAACAGCTGCAAAGGGCTGAAGTTGAGAACAAGTCAAAAGATACTAGGAGAAATCACAAGGGATCGCCCAATACAATATGATCACGATACCTAGGTGCGGATTCGATCTGTATTGTGATTTCATGATTATCAGCTTATAAATATCCTGATTCAATATTGTTTTCTATTTTTTTTTTAGATTTTGTTATAATTTGAAACAAACTTGGCAAATGGGTCACACCTTGGGCCTCAGAGTGGCGCAGCGGTAAAGCGCTGGCCCCATCATCCGGAGATCGCAAGTTCTATTCCCGGGTGATGCTGTAACCTCTCGCAGCCGGAGGTCTAGAGAGAGCCGATTGGCCGAGCTCTCTCAGAGGGGAGGGATGTGAAGTACTTCAGGCCAATCAGGGGCGTCTGTGAGCTCATGCAAGCGGAAGGAGCGGATAGCGCTGTCCTCAGAATGCGTTATGCCGCCCACAGCGGCCCTCCTGACTGAGTGGTAGTAGTAGCCTTAATGTGGGAGCCCCCTAGTGACGGGGAGGAATTGGACACGACTAAATTTAGGGGGAAAATCAGGGGAAAATAATAAAAATAATTAAAAATAGGTCACTCCTACTACACAGGATGCTGTACTGCCAGCCAGTGTGTGAACAGTTTAGAGGGCACAACTAAAGCATCCAGTCGCACACAAGCGGCAACAACAAAACCTATTTGCACCCCTATACGAAATTAGGTAATGGTACAAATTCCACGCAAATCCTACAGTGAAACACAGTGACGGTGGTAATGGCAACAATCAGAAGCTCTTTCCTGTGTTTCCCTTTTCCTCATGTTTCATCCTGTAATGATGATGATAAATGTTTTTCCTTTATTTCTTTTTTTTTTTTTTTTTTTTTTTAATGACTTCCTGTTTGTTTTAGGGCTATACCTACACACACTCGCATTACAAGAATTAACACCCCACAAACAGGCAACTTCATTACTCCAAACATAGAGCTCGTGTGATGATGCTGTAGTAGTTAGGATACAGTGTGGCAGCAGATGTCTGTGCAGCTCCAACGCACCATTTGATGTTTGTTCATTAGCATGCAGCAAATTTGCTCCCGCGCCGTACAAATAAACGCCTTTCTTTAATCCATACCCACTCCACCGCCGCAGCCTCTCCCAAAGGAAGCAGACAACACAATCAGTTCCGTCGTACACACCGCGGAGAGAAACATATGCTGTACCGGGGAAAGATCAGAGAGAGACCGTTATTTCTCTAACTTTGATGTTAAAAAGAGGGGAAAAAAGGCTCTTCTGCTCGATCGCACTTTGTTTCTCACCTTTGCCTGAAGTAAATCATTTGTATGCGCTGAAAAGAAAATTAGCGCAGGAAGATAACCGAGTGATTGCAGCACTCCCAGATGGTGTCTTTTTCTCGCTCCTGCCATCCACGGAAGAGCCACTTTCTTTCTTTCTTTTTTTTTTTTCTTTCTCGTGCAGGCCCATTTTTATTCATATCTTTTTACACTGATGGCACTATCATTAGAGGCAATCTACCTGAACAATAAAAGTCGTTTTGCCTGCCTTTATTAGATAAGACCTTCCCGGTTGCGAGGTGTCGCCAGCTGAGGGTTAATTGTCCGTGTCAGAGCAAACAAAGCCGCCATGTGTATTTGTTGTGCGTGCTGATGTCGTCCTTGTGTCCTGTCGTTTCCCTCTTCCCAAAAACACTCTGAATCCGATGCTGCCTTGAACAGATCGCGGCAGGAAGCCGACATTGTGTGCGCCTGGCAAGGCCTGAGCCTTGGATGGTGTTTTGGCTGTAGGGGGGAGAATGACGGTTCTTCTCTCACCCCTCCTCTCCTCATCCGTTTAGCTAATGGAGGAGATTGTGGTGAAGCCTTTTGTAAAGGTCGGCGCTTGTTTGTTATTAAAGATTCTAATTAGAGTGAGGAGAGGAAGCCGAGGAAGCTTGTCTAATTAGTGAGGAGCCCGGAACCCACTTTGAAACTCAAGGACGATGAGCTATTTGCATGCACGTATAAAATGGATTAAATAAAAGTCGTCTCTTTCACGCTCCCTTTTTTTCCCCCCCCCCTCTTTTGTGTTTTTGTATTGTATTTGGGTTTGAAACAATTAAAGCAAAGCTGAAAGCATGCCTAGTTCCCATGAAAGACATGCAGATAGAGAACAGTGAGGTGGTAGCGAGAGGGGCCTGTGCCTTCTCGAGAGTTTTATACAGGTCAGTGTTTTCCACTCTACGATTTTATTGCCTTCCCTGAGGTTATCATCTTCCCAAACCCCTGGTCAGGCATCATTCCATCCCAGCTTAGATTTGCAAAACTTTCTAGGTTGGACACTTTTTTTTTTTTTTTTTTTTTTAAGTCACATACAGAGGAAAACTGAGAAACAGCTCTCATTTGTGTGGAGATGCAGGTTGCACTAGAAGGGGATGGGCAATACTGGGGGAACTATTAAGGACATGCAGCTGTGTGGTACTGAGCAGATGTGTTTGTGTCAGGTGCCTGATGAAGGCACATGAAAGGGATATGGAGACCGACAATAGGGCATAAGAAGACTTAAGATTTTTGTGTATGTGTGTGTGTGTGAGACAGAGAGAGAGCAGATGCGGACGTGGTGAGTCAGCAGCAGGAGCCGCAGTGGGCAGTGCAGGCTCCAAGGCTGCTGCAGTCCTATCAGAGATGAGTCATTAGGAGACAGAGAAGGAGAGAGTAGTCTCTCTGCCCCCTGCTTACAATCGGTTTAGGGACAGTGGCAGTTGGGGAGAGCGGAAGATACTTGGCAGGACTGCAGATAAAAATAAATAAAAATTTTTAAAAAAGCACACCGTTAACACGAAACGTACTGTCCACAGTATTCACTGTCTGTCTGGTTCGGCAGAGATAGTTTGATTTGATTATGTGATATATTGACAACTGAATGATTATGTAAGTCGACATTCATCTAAGATTCACTGTAAAGTTTTTTTTCTTCCTCCACTGTGATGATTTCACAGCTGCTGTCTAAATCTCAGATCTGACGATGAAACACTAATGTTACTGGGAACTGGAACGCGATGGCAGCTAACTTTACTAATGCTAATGCCAGTAAAGCTTTGTTGAGGCACCCACACGCTCGGAATACATATCTGAAAGCAACAAAGGAAGTGTAGGAGTCCGCAAACTTTCCGTGCAGCCAGTGACCTCTTTAACTGTAAAACAAATTCCACCCCTTCGATAGACTTCTATCCAACTATTTAAGCATCAGCCCCATGATTTAAATATGTATGTCTTATTATACACTAAGTGTATCTGCGTGTTTATCTTTTACAGAGTCACGTGATGATATGTGCAGTTATGTATGTTTATTTTTTAATTTGGGTTTGGACTAGTCAAACAAGATTAGGTCTATAAAATACATATTAAATAAATAACTCTGCTATTTATGGACTTTCCTTTATGAGCTTCTGGTCTACAAAGCCTTTGTGTTCTATATAGACAAGTATGAAAGTTCTGTTTTTAGATTATAAAACATGTTGTCAAGGACAGAAGGTACTATTCATGACTTTTTATTTTATTATTTTTTTAAAGGCACAATTGTTATAAATTATGAACAAAGAATAAATAGGTTGTACTGATGTCCCTCGGCTGCGTATTGTTCGGTGTTGCCCTTAAAGGAGCTCATCATAGGTGAAGGTTTGTCTGATTCCTTAAAATAAGCATATGTATTTCAGTACACAGATCATCCAGGCACAGTGCCAGTCTCAGACTTCACACTGTAATATGAAGCAGGCACATTACCCATAAGGAAGCAGCGGTAGAATCTATGGATCTGTAGGTGATGTTTGGGCTCTTCTGGGGTTTTTTTTTTTTTTTTTTTGCTTAGGGAAACAAATTTTTTTTAAAAAGCCTGAGGAGTAGACATAGTAAACCACTTGTGCTGCTTGCCTTGACTGAATTAGCTGCTGAGATGGAAAGACGCGCAAGTGCTGCCTGTGGCTTTCAAAACCAAATCTCAGGTTATTCTGACAAACTCTAAATGTCAGCTCTGGCTAGTCAGTGATGCTCTCTGGTGCGTTGATAATCTCCCGTCTGACTGAAAGGAAGGCGGTTTCGTGATGTGATGAGTGCGGTGCTGTGCGCTGTTGACCCTCCCTAAACGGTTTCGTCCAGCAGACATGAAGGTGGCGTCCTTTATCTTACAGGGAACGTAATGAGTAGTGCCGCGCGTTTAGTCGAAAAGGGTTTGAAATCGATTCTTGAAATTGTATGTGAATGCGAGTTTCTTTCTCTCAAAAAGGCAGCGACGGTTTGTACAAAAGAGACTATTGAAGACTGCAAGCGTGTGAACGAGGGCCAGTTTTCAGCAAAGATCTGTTTCTCACACTGATCGTCTGGGTTAATCTGAAGGTTATTTGTGTAGACTAGCCTAGTTTCCTGGTGATTACCTCCATGTCTGGCTGTGGTTACTTTTTCTAATCACTTGTAGCAGGAAGCCAATGGACCCTTCTCTCACTTTGTTTTAGTCGTGCAGTGTATTTTTAAACATTGGAAGCTGGACGTAGAACAAGCAGGTAGCATCTCAGCCACTCTCACGAGAGCCACGCAAAACATACACACCTTACCTACATGACTGTGTACAATGAAAGAGTTTTTTTTTCGCCAAAATAATGGCGTCCCACCCCTCACCCCTTAACCGCCTTCCTTCTTCCCCTCCCCCCCCCATCCTGTACTGTATCTCCCAGGCTTTCCCGATTATGGGTTTTATTCCGCGCCCAGTGACCAGCGGGGGGCGCCCTGCTCCTTTGCCGACTATGGCTCCCTGGGGCCTCAGGCAGCTCAGATGCTGCAAAGCGAACACGCCACGTCCGCCTGCAACTCTCCCCTGCAGCACCTTCACAGCCCGGATCAGTTTAAGAGCCCAGGTTTGTATGGCGCGTTTCTGTACTAGCCCTTGGCTGCCTCTTCCTTTTTTGTCTTTTCTCCCTTTTTTTGGATTTGCTTTGATTTTTGACTTCCTTTCAGTCATATCTTGCACTAGCAAGGCACCTTGTTTATTCTAAAAAAATAAAAATAAAAAAGTTTTACAGTATATGAACCCCTGCATCTGATCGTTTGCCCTGAGGTGCACTGCATGCAGCGTTCTCTGTTTATTCAAAGTATTCATTTAGTTTTGTTTATTTCTCCCTTTGAGAGTTCTTTCATTTTGCGTGTTGTAGCTCCATTCTTTGTTGTTGTTGTTGTTTTGTTTTTTTTTTGCACGAAGGTACATAGGGATGCATGCACAGATCGTAAGCATGCCAAGATGGATGACTCAGTCACTTTTCTTTACCCCTATATTTATCATTAGCAAACATACTTATGCATCTACTGATGTAGCATGGTATGCTTATTTCAAAAACCTGGATGATTCCAGACTCAACCATATTTGTTTGTAGAATTTTAAATAAGGATGTGTTGATTAGCAGTATAATAAAAACCGAGTCATTTTCCATTCAGCATTTCTACCGGATGTCATTTCCTGTGAATTGTTAAAATAACTGTGAGAACCCGAGCGAATTCATTTCCTGTCACTTCACGTGGCGCATTAACGCGGCAAGTCACCTTCACCTGAGAGTCATCTGATTCGACTTCTTAACACGAGTGTCCTGGAACATCCTCGCAGTGTGATGTCTTGCTTTGTGTGATCCTGTGGGCTTGTGTGTCCTTAACGTCATCTTACTTTTTAAAATGTCCTTAAAATTCATTGAAGTTTAAAATAGATGAGTTTTGACTGTATGCGAGTTCCTTCTAAAGGGGCAGAGGATAATCTTAGAGCCCTCTGCTGCCAAAAGTGCAGTTACAGACACTGGTGAGCTTCTGTTCCTCTTCTACTCCAATTTAAACAGTTCTCCTTTAAACTGTCGCTATGACCCTGAAGCTTGATACCGGAACGTGGCGACATCAATTCAAATTCTAGTTGCGAAGTCGTTAGCGCCGAGCATGACTCTCGTGTCTCACGGCGAGTCAAGGCTCATTGGTTGGCCATTTTCAGAAGGCCCTCCGTGGGCCTCCTTGCCTGCGCCATCTTGAGCACTGCAAGCTTTGCTACGTTCCGCTCCGGTGAAGTGCCGCGTGCCATCGCCTGTCTGTGGCGGTCATAATGACCGCCTTGGTGGCAGCTCAGGCCAGGTGGTGCTAGGCCCGCCAGTCACTTCGCCCGGCCTCGCCTATCTTGCCTCATTTGCTTTGGCAGCCGGGACGGGAAAGACATCCTAGTCCCTGTGCTTTACACTGAAGATTACACAGATCTCCTGGTTTGGACTTGGGCCCAGCCTGGGTACATTTCACCACGCTCAGCTTCAATGGCACCTCAGGGGGGCGCTCTGTACACCACACCAGTGCCATGTAGTACTGAAACTTACTGCTGTACTTACTGTAGTCGGATCTCACCCGGCCCTGGCAGGAGCACTTTCTAAGGAATTCCTAAACATGTGCACTTTGTTTCTTTCACACTGTGCCCTGTTCTTGCTTGCTGTTTTTTTTTTTTTTTTTTTCCCCTCAGCTTGTTTCACTGCCTTTTCATCAGCCTTTATAAGGTAGATATAATTGACACGTCTGCTTTATTATTTATATGTTTATCTTTGCAACAGTCGTTTCCGAAGTAGTTAGATGCATTTCTGTCTCGGGTTTTCTGCAGTATATGACCGTAATATCGCTTTTAATATAGGTCAAGAACACGGAGAGATAAATTTCTAATGGATTAAGGCCATGCTTGATTATGAGGTGCTGTCAAACTGTCTCCTGATTTTGTTGCTACAGCAACCATCAATGCATCGTAGGGCTTTTAGGGGTCACGCTGAAGCGCTTTGTCCCTATTAAAGAATAAAAACACATGACAGACATGGTTCTAAAAAAAAAAATACAATGGGCTGATCTGATCAGGTGGAGTTACAGTTACCACCATGATACCAGAGCGTTTCTCAAATGATTATCTGTTAAGGACCAACCTACAGTATCATGTGCTTTTTTTTCTTTAATCAGTCACTTTTTAAGATTTTTTTTTTTAATCATTTTTAATCATTCACTCTCGTTAAGGCAGAAAATTTACAGTAGCTCGTCATAGGTGTAACATCAGAAATGTTACAGCTTTATCTCTGACACTGGAGACTCCTTCCAGAACTGTTATACAAACGCCTCTTCAGACACGTCACTGTGTCTTCGGGTTACATACACAATTTATTTGTTTAGTCTGTGTGTGATGTAATAGATGGAAAAGGGAAAATACCTTTGAAGGAAGTTGGAGGTCAGGAATAGCTCTTTGTGCTCGCTCTGGTGTTTGCCCTCTTCCCCTGCCGACTAGTACCACTTTGTCATCCTGCAGGAAGAGACAAAGGTTGTTCTTTTTTCTTTTTTTTTTGTAATAAATTAAAGCCCTACCTCTGAGCACCAGTGCAAGACACATGAGTCACCTGTACCTTAAAAACTGCCACGTAATCACAAGCCCTGGTTTAATTAGGATGGTTGCTGCTGAGCTACCAGTCAAAGCCAATAAGTGTAACTCATGTTTGCCTATTAAAGTTAATAGCAGGAGCAGTCTAGCCTGGGGGTTTAAGTTGAAACATAAATCCTCCTGCTTGCATGCACGCACACACACACACACACACACACACACTGAACACACACACACACACACACACACTGAACACTTGCCTCAACAGAATCCACCAATTACCAGAAATGAGGATTACTGTTGAAAGTGAAAATGGCTGTAATTGCTTAATAAGCAGGACTATTAGAACGTGTGCTGTTTAGATAAGTCCAGTGTAGCTACTCGTAAGAAAGGCCTGGAGATGCGCATTAGTCTTCCTCACACTCTCTCTCTCTCTCTCTCCCCCCCTCATTAGCTATCTCAGAGCAGGCCAGGTACAGTAGCCTGAACTGAGTCATTCCTTACATTTTGTGTGAGCGTACGTGCGTTTTTCTGAAGATGAGATTAAACATTTCCGCTTGATGTTTGACGCATTGACGAGGCAAAGAGGATTTGTCTTTGGACCGGAAAAGGCAGAATTGTCTGCTTTCTCCAAAGTGATCCGTGACTCAGACCCTGCATGTTAGTCAGCGCAATGGTGTGTCATCCCGGAGTTGGCAGGGCTCCGTTGCGACGGAGGCAGCGGAGGCAATTTTTTTTTTAAGGGTGCCTTGTGCTTATTATGATGATCCTTCCCCCGGTCACTCGTCTTAATTGTTTTGACCAGATTGCATGGTTGTAATGATGAGCCTAATGATATTGGCAAGTTGATCTGCGGAATGGTGGGAGCTGACCGGCAAATCATCTATCTTTAAATGCGTTGCTTAGTTTCTGTCTGCTGTTACAGTCTGTTAGATGTGTAGAACAAGCCAGAAAACAATAAAACACTATAAGAAGCCTGGTTAATATTCTGCTCCTCATGAGTAGCTCAGAGCAAGTGCCTGTAGGTTTTTATTTATTTATTTATTTATTTATTTTGTATGTATTTTTTTTTTTTTGTATAATCCTGGAAAACAGCATCCGCTTTAATTCAAGCACATTTCAAGCTTGCATCAAACAGAGACTTGTTTATTTTAATGACCTTGTAGTAATCCATTACCCTGTAATCAGTACTCGCACCCACAACTGACCTTCCGCTCACACTAGACACCCGACTCCTTTTATTTAATTTAGACGAATTCCAAGTTTAACGACAGTGTGTTAATTAAACGAGGCATTGTTTGGTAAACACCAAACTCCATCTCTCGTGGAGTCTTTGAAAGTCCTGAAAAGTCGGGTGACTTGAAGTGTGTGAGCCATGCTCTCAGCAGAGAACAGCTTGACTGCATGCTGAATTCATCGTGTGATTGCATGCGAAATATTCTTGTGCATGACTTGGCTCGAAGTTGTGAGATTTTTATTATTTTTTTTCTTCCTGTATGGCATGTGCATACATGAGAATATGATTTCAGCTAATTACTCCTGGTGCCCCTTACTACTTATAAGAAATAGGGATATGATTTTGACGACACTGTAAGAGCCATTTCAGGTAATTAGTAAGCATTTCCATGCCACTCTCTTTGCTGGTGTTGCTGCTGCTGTTTGGCTTTACTGTTCCCAATTGTTTAATATCCTGAAAATTAATAAAGATGTACAAGTCCAATATCATATTCTCGCCATGTCTAACTGCGGATATTCCAACCTCCAGTCGATCACAATTTGTTTCACTGTTCGTGCATATCACACTTGACACAGCCCTGAGGACACCTGCCTCAACGTTGTGTACTGGCGTGTTTATTTTCGCTCAGGTGCTAATCCTGCTCGGCCTGGAGCCTTCCCGGGGGCCAACAGTCCAGGACCTGTAGCTGATCTGTATGGCCCGACTAGTCAGGAATCGGCCGTGGGGAACTACATCAGTGCTGCTAGTCCTCAGCCTGGCTCTGGCTTCAGCCATGGAATCGCTGTGAGTATCGCACACGTTGAATCTCACCCCATCTGCATTCTATCTGTTATGAAAATGCATGCTTTATCTGTCAGAAATGTATCAGTTTCCATTTCCGGTATGCTGAAGTGCTTTTCTGGTCGTAAGTTGAATTGTATCTTAATGCTGAATGTTCGAGGAACATTTTCACCCTAAATTTCATTTAACCAAAAATTCTTTTAATAAGTAAAAATATAATAAAAAAAAAATTTAAAAAAAAATTTTTTTTTTTGTACTGTGTAGGTTAATTGGCTGTTTGACTAACTTGCGTTAAGGAGAACACTGAGTGAATGAAATTTTTCATCCAAATCTAGTCTTTTAATGTGAGTCTTTTTTTTTGTTGTTGTTAATGCAGGCGGGGGTGTGTGTCGAATGAATCGCCACTGTATGCATGCTTAAAAAGTTTAATAAAATAATAATAAATAAAAAAAACATTCATGCACATATGAATTGGGAGCTTTTCAAATCCATCAGGATACTGCCTGAAATTTAAGACGGAGACAAGCATCACAAACATATTGAGAGGGGAAAAAAGGAAGAAAAAAAAAAAACAGCCTGCACGACTGGAAATGAGTAAATCGAATTCCAATGTCTGTGTAACAAGCAGCTGCTTTTGACACCATATCTAAACAAAAGCACTGCGCTGCACAAAAGTTGCTTTAATTGGCTTTTTGCTGGCAGAAGCGCAGATTCCTCCTCTGAATGTCACAGATGTCAGCGCCTATTTCTGAATCGCTGCAGCTCTCAATTTGGAGGGAAAAGGGGGAAAGAAAAAAAAAAAACGAAAGGATGCATTTGTAATGAAGTGCCAAATTGAAATTCAATTATTCACACGCTCAGTCTCGCACAACTAAGTGTCTTAACCTGCTCAACAGCAGATATGCGCTTTCTGACAAGGTGTATAACGTCAGTCATCCCGGGCCTCCCCTTCCCCGCCTTGGAGAACGGAACAGAGTTTTTGTCACTTGCTATTATATTTGCCGAACAATGATAATTATAATACAGTTATCAAGTAATTATCCTCACTCCGAGGATCACTTCTGCGTCGAGGCTTTTTTTTTTTTTTTTTTTTTTTTTTTTTTTTGGCTTGTAGTTCATGCGCACAAGTCACATTGAGAATATTAGCGACGGTTATTAAAAAAAAAAAAAAAAAAAAGAATTTTACTCAAAGAGACTAAACGACTTGAACTTCTACTCTGTTAAGCACCCAGCATGCCTTGAAAACCAAACTGCATGCCACATATCCATGGGTTTATTTATGCGCGGTGGCGTTTAAAGGGGATGCATCTGTGCACAAATTTGCTCAGAGATGAGAGGTTAATGTGTAATGGTGCAGTTTCAGGTTGACTTAGTTCCTCTGAGGGTGTTATCGGAGTTGAAGGCTTCGGCCGAGAGCGGATGGTGCGTCTGAGCGGCGCATTAGCGCGGCAAATGATGCGGAAGGCAAAATGCTCCTCTCTGTTTATTTCTGCGACACGTGTCAACAATTAGCCACACCGCAGAACTGTAGGGGCCGCAACCCGGCGAATGATTCCGCATTTGCTGCTTTATTACCGTGCATTACTGGCCCTGGAGGGTCCTCGGCACGCTGGAGTTAAGCACTGGACTCTAAATGAGCTCGCGAAGAGGTTTATCATTAGCTGCTGAAAAGAATCAACTGTTTTAAAGCAAACCTTTATCTGAGCAACACTGGAATAAACACATGAGCGGTGTGAATTTAATGCTATAAGCTGTTGTACTTCGCAGAGGTAAAATGTTAGTGGGAGTTGGGAGCAAACACTCCCCTCCAAGTCTGCCTGATTAGAGAGACTCAAAGCTGCCTGCCAGAGCAGACTTTGATTTATTCATATGGATTAAACCTCTTTCTGAAGCGCTTCCTTCATGATCACAATAGGCCGATGACAGGCCTGATAAGAGTCTGTGTTTTTTTTTTCCCCCTCTATAAAGAGACGTGTTGACAGTTTGCCGTTTTGCCCCCTAAATCTGCCGCGTGGGCGGTTCGCTTCACAAACGCAATCAGGAAATCAGACGGTGTCGGGGATTTGCATATGGAGGGCGAAATTGATCGTCTCAAGACCGAAGAGAGACTAGGGTGGACGTTTCATCAGTTTGGAGGGTGTTTGAAATATTCACGTTATCCTGCTAGCATGAATGAGAGCCAGCGCACGTCAAACCTCCAGGACAAAAATAAACAGTTTAATGTCAGAATCGGGAAAAGCTCTGGAGTGAGCTGGAGAGCTAATCGAGCTACGACGGAAATTTGGTTGTTTGCGATGCTTCAATTTTCTACTCCCAAAGAAATCCTTCACCTGAAA
Organism: Clarias macrocephalus; assembly: GCA_011419295.1. Classification (NCBI taxonomy): domain Eukaryota; kingdom Metazoa; phylum Chordata; class Actinopteri; order Siluriformes; family Clariidae; genus Clarias; species Clarias macrocephalus. Next base: position 30,992 of record JAAGKR010001139.1, read on the forward strand.
CAGTTCAGTTAAGGATCGGTTAGCATGGCCCGGCGAAAAAAACGAGCATAGGCTGATTCATGGTTAGTTAGGTGTTTAGCGTTAACCAATATTAGCGAGTACTATGTTGCATTTTGGAACTCGAAATCAACAGTTTGTGATAAATGACATAATGTTCATAATGGTAACGTGTGCAGAAGTATTATTACCAAGTAATGCTTTATACTGAGTTTCCCCTTACCCATTCATCTTATCCAATAATTACCAATAAAAACATGGCTGTCTGAAAAAATAAACTGTAAGTAACATAAAGAAAACAAGCTAACAATTGTATAGGTTGGCATTTATTTACATGATGTAATACACTTGCATTGTTCAATGTTTATTCAATATATGATTTTAAATAAATTCTACATAAATGACGGCGTGTTACTGAATGTTGCTGAACTTTTGCACTCCGGGTATAAATACCGGTTGGACTGTGATCACTGTAGGCTTTATTTTAGTGAGTCCTGGTATGAACATTGATAAATAATCAAGCTGATATTAATTCTGTGCATAAAAAAGTGACTAGCACTCGTTTAAATGATATTTATGGTGCTGTATTGATTGTGAGTTTCATTCTAACTAATGTGTTACATAATATTCCATAAGGAAAACCATAATTTTAAATAGTCTACATTTTATTTTGTATTGGCTATGATAAGGTAAAGCTTTCTTATGATTTTGTTTTCTAAATTGAGCAAACAGCTCAGTGTTCGTGACTCACTCATGCTGACACGGTACAATCCTGTGGATGAAGATGTGCTTACTTTTTTTTCCCCCGTAATGCTTACTGACATTCACACTAACTGTATACTTTTAGGGCCCCTTGATTGCGACGGCTTTTACAAACGGATACCATTGAAACCTAACAGGTGGTCGGTCGCCATCTCAGTGGAGGTATTGTGTTTCTTTTATATTGCACAGTGGTGCTTTGTATTCATCAGTGTGTCAGCCTTTACAGACATATTTCAGTCCTAATTTCTCCTCCACCTGTTCTCGCTTTTATGGAACTATGTATGCTTCATACGTTTAAGCTTGAATGTTAGACTCGAAGTTAAATGCATGCTATGGCAGAACAATCATTGTATTCCACTTGCATGTTTTTCTTTCAGTAGTTTTCATGCATTCCATTACTAGACGCTTGAGTTTATATAATCCTGTGTTGTTGCTTCATCCACAAGACATTTTTGTATGTGTTGGATTTGTGTTTTTATTTATTTATTTGTTTGTTTATTTATTTACCCCCCCCCCCAATAAGAGACAAAGCCAGATGAAGGTTTGACCATAGAATATATTATATATGTAAATATATATTGAAAATTGCTTTTCTCAGAAACATGAGGTACTAAGAACAAGCAATCTTCCAGTCAGATGTCGCTGTGGCTTAGTTTTCATAAAAAGAGTCAAAAGTAACATTTTTAACCTTATCTCTTTTTTTTCCCCCTCCCAGAAAATCTCACATTTGTTCGCCTCTGTTCTTGCCCTGCAGTCAGAATGCAATCTTTAAATGTGGTTTACTTTCTTTTTTAATATCAGCGGTAACCTTAAGACTTGGAATGCTCAAACTATACTTTTAATTGAGATATATTCTCTTTTAAATGAAAGACCTGTATATTCATTTAGCTATCTGATCAGCCAATCACATGGCAGTAATTCAATGTAAAAAAAAAAAATCATGAACATACAAGTGAAGAATCAACATCAGAATGAAGAGAAAGGGAAAAAAACACATCAGATTCCACTTCTGTCAGGAGTCCACTGTAAGCCAAGAACAGGAATTTAAGGCTTTCATGGGCAAAGAGGCAATTCAATTCAATCTCAATTCAATTTCATTTGTATAGCAATTTTTTAACAATCGTCATCGTCGCAAAGGCACACAAACAGGACTGGAAATTTAAGTTGAAACTGGAAATGAAAATTCAGTAAAACTTTTATTTGTATAGTGCTTTGAAGAACGGTCATTGTTGAAAAGCCGTTTTACAGAGTCAAAATAAAATTATGGAAATGTGTATGAAATGTGAAAAATGTGTATGAATCAAATTGATCAGATTGTCCCTGATGAGCAAGCTGTGTTCAACGGTGCTGAGGGAAAAACTCTCTGAGATGGTAATAGGAAGAAACCTTGAGAGGAACCGGACTCAACAGGGAACCCATCCTCGTTTGGGTGATAACAGATCTGCTATCATACTGTGTGTTAGGAGGCTGGAAGTTCAATATAACAGTTGATGTCTTTAAGTTAATATGGAGTCCAGTTCGTTATTGGAGGCTCAGGCAGAATGTAGGAAATTCCAGTCCTGAACTATTGAGAGACCGGAGTCACAAGTTCTCACAGAACAGCTGTCTGCATCAGCTGAGGTCAGGTCTGTCTTCATGGTAAAGTAAAATCACCTGGCCTTTTTGCAGTCTTCAATTGACCAGGTCCTGTGCCCTTTGATGAGCCTAAGAGTCTTGTTTTTGGCTGGCAGGAGTGGAACCCGATGTGGTCGTCTCCTGTTGTAGGCCTTCCAGCTCAAGGTTTGATATGCTGTGCATTCTGAGATGCTTTTCTGCTCACCACGGTTGTAAGGAATGCCTGTTGGAGTTACTGTAAACTTCCCACCACTGTTTTTCACATCATTCTATGTAAAACAGAGTCTGTTTTGTGTGCAATTTCCAGCCGTTTCTGAAATACTTAAACTAGATCTTGAACCAACAACCATGATAGAGTTAAAGGCGCAGAGATCACACTCTTTCTTCATTCTGATGTGAAATTTAACTGAAGTTCTTGACCTCTAGCTTCATGATGCATTGTGCTACTGCCATATGATTAGCTGATTGTATAAGTGCATAAATGAGCAGATGTACAGGTGTACCATGGCATGGACTCCAAAAGACTGTAAATGTGTGCAGCTAGACATTAGCTGCAGATTCTTGAAGGAAGTTGCATAGGGGTACATAGTACATAGATCTGTCAACACCTTAAACCAGGGGTGTCCAAATCCAGTCCTGGAGGGCCAGTGTCCAACACAGTTTGGTGCTTCTTCTTCTCAAACACATTCTTAAACCATTCCTGGACAGTTTTGTTTTCAGTGTGGCATGGTGTATTATCCTGCTGAAAGAGGCCAATGCCATTAGGGGAATACTGCTTCCATGAAGTGGTGTACTTGGCTTGGAACAACGTTTAGTAAGGTGGTATGCGTCATCCACATGAATGCCAGATCCCAAGGTTTCCCAGCAGAACATTTCCCAGAACATTACATTGTCTTCAACAACTTGGCTTCTTCCCACAGTGCATCCTGGTGCCATCTCTTCCCCAGGTAAGCGAGGCACATGCACCCAGCTGTCCACATGATTCATCAGACCACATTCATGGATCTTTCACTGATCCATGGTCCAGTTCTGATGCTAATGCATCAGATGCAAATTGACACCTTTCTATAATAGCCTCCCTTAACCTTTCAGTAATTTCTGGGCACCAGAATGGGAAGAAAGTAAGGCAGCAAAGGCTGCATAATGCCCTGGACAAGGTTCTGCAAGGTGGCATTTCTGTTTCATGGCATTCATTTGGATGTTGCTTTGAAAAGTACCACCTACGGTACATAGCAAGCACATCCCATCGTGTGCAGGATAATACACCCTGCAAAACCGTTAAAAAAAAAAAAAAAAAAAGTTCCTGAATGGTTTAAGGAACAGGACACAGAGTTTGAGGTGTTGTCGTGGCCTCCAAATTGCCCAGATCTCCATCTGATCAAGCATCTGTGGAATCTGCTAGACCACTGATTCAGATCCATGGATGCCTCGCCTCACAACTTACAAAACTACAACTGTAGTTTTATTGGTGCCAGATACCAGAGCGAAGCTGTTTTGGTTGCAGAAGAGGAGAACTACACAATATTAGGCAGTAGGACTTGGCTGATCAGTGTATATAGTACTTGACAACGTAAAGGCTTTCCTCAGGCAACCACACTCTTACTAATATAACACCTATTTTCACTTGTGACAAGTCCTGCTATAAGCTTCTGTCTAATTACTGATTTCAGCAAGTGGGCAAAAATGTTCTATTATATTTCACACAATATAGAATTCTCTATTAAGAATTGATGTAAAGATCATTTTCCTCTCATCATCTTAGCGTTATTCAGGTACGCGTATGTCAGTATGGCTCTCATGGACCTGAAATGTTCACATCTGTGAAGCGTCGAGTCAGATCCCAGACCGAGCGCGCAATAGTCTGCCCAGGCCTGTCCGTTCCAATCACTTCCACATCACTGCGCTTGTCTACAAAAATAGTGTTTGAGAAAGAGTCGAGGAACCTGTTGGTTTACTTCCTCTTCACTAATAAAACAGTTATGGACAAAGCTTTAAGCTGACAGTCTTGCCTGTCTGTATAGCAACAGCATGAGTCTTATTGAGAAAGTAGTTACTCACAGCAATCATTTTACTACAATGAGCCATTCTATCATCTGCATGGAAAGGAAGGACACAACTCCTCCACAGGAAGGCTAGTAAAGGGATGGTTGTTTATAGCTGCTCTAACGTAAGAGGATTTAGCTTGTCTAAACCAGACTATAAATGGATAAGAAATGAGTGTCATTAATTAATAAATAAAATATTGCCGTGGTAAAATAAATAAAGCACTTTGGGTCATGCTGTTATAGGGAAAATAATTAACATTGTTCTTTACTTTTTCATAGCAGCATGGCTTGCGTTGTTATTAATGGTCATTAATGGTAATGTGGTGATTAGCTGCAAATGTAACTTAAGACTGTCTCTGTTTTAATTCCTCAGTGTAAACCTGGAGGTCCTGGGAAGATGGGCCGAAGTTTCTAACTGGTCGTGTACAGTTGATGACGTGAGACTTCAAGCACTGCAGCATCCCATTGGTGACGGGGACAGGGGGTGGCACCATGAAGAAGAAAAGAACAAAGGATATTTTAAGCTCATAAAAATTTAATAATAATAATAATAATAATAATAATAATAACTGCTGTACCATAACCCCCACCACCCTCTTGTATAACCACGTAACTTTTATTTGTTCTGTATGACATTTTAATTCTCTTTCATTTTTTTCTTTTGCTTTTAGTTGGTTGTGTAGTAGTTTAAAAGAAAAAAAAAGGTTTGCTTGGTTTGTGATAATTTAGAGTTTGTTTTTTTTCCTACTTCTCATGTGAATTTTTTCTTTCAGCATTTTGGAAAAGTGTAGTTTCTGTGTTTACTGGCCATGTCTGAATTACCTTTGGTACTAATTGTTGTAAAGCTCCGATTTTATGGTGTCATATTTGCACAAAAACAGTTAACGATCCAGCGTTACAGCTCTGAGAGAACGTTTCGAGTGCGGGGAGAAGGGGGGGGGGGACAGAAGAAAAACTGAATTTAATCAATCTTAGTAGCTGTTTTTAATTCTTGTGATGTCTCATTGTCGATCATAATTACCTATTTTTGGGCAATACGAAGAGGACTCCAATATTTTTATGGTCCTGTTTTTTTATAAGTGTTGTTTTTGTCGTTTAGGGGAGAAAAAAAAAAGAAAGAAAGAAATGTATACTATGGCATTTTTCAGATGAAGACATTGTGAAATTCAGATTTATGAGATAAAAAAAAAAAGTAACTGTAAATATTATTCCAGTCATTGCATATAACCTACTCAGAAAGGGGGAGGGGGGAGGGGGGGAGAAAAGTACATATTTTTCTGACCGTGTGTCAAAAAGAAATTGTTCCAGGGTGTGAATAAGCAAAAAGGAAAATATAGGTCTTAACAGATTATTATTATCTAGGTGTCGCGCAAATACAGTAACATACCCCGGTGACGAATCGGATCTATCGGATAGCTGTTTTTTTTTTTTTTTCTTCTTCTTTTTTTTCTTTTTTCCGCTTGCTGTGTAAATACTCGAGCTGAATAATTTTCCAAGTGTCATACCAGCATATTTACAAACCGGTGACTACAGGGCACTGCTCACAGTCGGAGAAACATGATGTTTGGTGGAGGTTTTTTTTTTATCTCCACGCTGGAGATTTAAGCTTGAACTTTTGAGAGAGAACAATGTTTCAATCCAAAGCACACTGTAGGTAGTGTTAAAGAGATTTTACTCTGTGTGACCTGACACTTTTATACTCCTGAGAAAGAATGAAAAAAAAAGAAAAAAAAAGATGACTATGTTACTTGGTGTTGTTGTTTGTCCTGTACACTTGGTTCCACCTGATTTTGGAACTCGGTATCTGACCTGTACATTACAGATGGGCATGTGCTGGTAATTTGGTTATACTGTTTCTCACAATATTGCTGTTCTGCAGGTTGCCAGTAAACGCGCTTATGCAGACTTTGCTCTGTTCAGGAGGTAACTTTGAGAACGTAAAGATCTTCTAAGGGTGCTTATTTTAGACATACGTTTGAGGGAGCATAAACACACGTTCTCAAAGGAATCTGTGGCATGAGTAATTATTTTTTCACCATGTTGTCACTTTTAAAAAATATATATATGATGTTGTGCCGATAAATGGAATCCTTGAGAAGGATATTATGGTTTTAATCGTGATATAACTGAATATCAGCACATGCCTGGTCACGGCTTGTTCTTTTTAAATGAATGGAGGAGGCAAACCTTTTATACCATACCTCAGTGCTGTGAGTTTAACGGTGGAAATGCGTAGAAGAAGAAAAAAATTAATAAAAAAATCTTAATTTATTTTATCAGCGAGTTAACAGGCAAACCATGCTGAGCTGAGTATAAGGCTAAATCATTGCACTGTGACCAGTGGAAAAGCCCTCTGACCGCTTCCTTTTTGCACATGTCGAATGCTCCTTGACAGGGTTTCGTTTATGAAGACTCCGTATGAATGTCACTGCGAGGCGAGCAAAAAGAAAAGCAGTCTCTAGACCTCGGAGCTCAGATCTCATTTTCATGGCCGTAGCCGGCATCGAGTCGAAAGAAAAAATATATATATTGTTGTATTTTAGAAACAGCTGATAGAAGACACTGAATATGTTCGTGCAGAGAACCAGAGCTGCTGTGCTGACTTTTTTTTTTTTTTTTTTTTTTTTCTTGTATAAAGAACATGTTGGGATTTGGTCAGAGGTATAATGTTTTAATGAAATGACTTTAAAGTGTGGCTTGTTGAAGGTGATGATTTGATCGATGTATATTTGTACATTTGTCTCTTGTTTCCTGCTGCAGATGTATACTACATTTTATTTTTTGTTTGTTTTTGGTTCTTTTTTTTTTTTTTCAGTTTCACTTTGTTTGTTTTTTTGCTTGTTTGTTTAATTTTTTGATGTACACCGACGCTCCGAATAACCAGGTGAAGCAAAATGCTGGATGCTTTTTACACGATCTGGAGATACGATCAAGTAATAATTTAAACAAACTGAAAAAAAACATGACTATTGTATTGTTCAAATGTACAAGAAAAAAAATGAAATACAAAACTTAAAAAAAAAAAAAAAAAAAAAGGAAAAATGTTCCTTTGCTGATTTCAATTTTGAATCGCGAGGGGGGGGGAGGGTTTTTTTATATCTCTCATGTTTGTCGTTGTTGATGTAGTAGTGAACATAATAATTATACTCCCGTGTACTGTGTACTCAGATTCTCTCTCTCTCTCTCCGTTTCCCATCACCACACCCAAGCTTCAGTTCATCACTCTAGTAAGCAGGCATGTGCTGAAATCCATCTTTTATATAAATATATATATATATATATATAAATGATATACACTCAAATTTATTGTGGATGCATTAAAATAATGTTATATCTACAGTATATCTAGCGGATTTCTTTTTGGTTATCAGTGCTTATGTAAAAGTAAAAGAATTTGAATACATTTGAAGGAAGCGAGCCGTCAGTCTAAATGATGAGTTTTTTTTTTTTTATCGACGTCTTCGTTTTTTTTTTTTCTTTCTACGAGAGTCTGGTAATGACGAAACATGAAGCAATTGCTGCGACATGAAAGTCTTACCCATCAGCACATGCCTAGTATCCGGTAGGGTGTTTAAAAAAAAAAAAAAATCCATTTATTGCAACAATGTGCTGTCTCTGTAGTGCTGTTCGTGTAGTGCTGTCACTTTCCCATACCCATTCTTTCCCTCCGTTTCTACTAATTAATAGAAGCTGTGTAGACTCGGTAGTTTGTATTTAGATCAAACTTTCTCACACTTCATCTTTTACGTGCTCCGTTTGCCCACATGGTTTCCGCCTAACACAAACTTTCAAAAACATACCTCTATAAAAATAAATGCAGAAGAAGTAAAAAATAAATAAATAAATAAATAGATAAATAAATAAAGATAACGCATCACCTGGACCCATACCACTGATTGTTTTTCAGCAGGGTGCTACCTTGGATCCTAACGTACCACTCTTAGTTTGGGATTGTAGTTATAATTATGAAGATTTTAAATTGTATAATTAAGCAGGGAGAACTCAGTGGAAAGTTTAATTTGGAAATGAATCACATAATTAATCATAATTACAGTACTAGTAAGCAATTACCTGATTTTGATGTTTGTGCACTTTAGAAAGTGACACAAGCCTACGCCATTAAACTAAACTTTTATTATTTTTTTTGCTGTGTTGCATATAACACTACTGCTCAAAAAAAAAAAAAAAAAAAGTTTGGGATCACTTGCAAATTTCTTTGGTTTCCAAAGAAAAACACATTTTCATGCAATTCTTAAACAATTTAATCCATTTCGCAAACAATTAAAGTTAGAATTCTGACTGTAATGAAGCGGCCAGTCCGGTCTCCGGGTCTGTCATCTGTCAAATCATTATTTCTAACTCTGACAATGTCAGCATGTCTTGTTCCTTTTTAAAATATTTTCTATTCAGACTACTGTAATTTTTTGTTTGTTTCCTTGGAAAACAATAAAATTTTAAGTGATCCCAAAAGTGATCCCAAGCTTTTGAGTGGTAGTGAATATCTACACACACTCAGTTGACGGTTTTATGGAATATGTAACTACCTGGAACTCTACACACAATGGACAAGAATAAAACGGATGAAATGGGCTGTGCCGCGACATACGAACACCCCTTAAAAAATTCCAATAAAACTGTAGCCTGATCTTTGTCCGTTATGTTGCTAAGCAACCCAAGCATACTAAAGAATTGTTTACAGTAATTTACTAAACGATGTATTTTGGCATCTACGTAAGAACACCTTTATCCCTGATAAAATCACCACCGCATCCGCTCTCATGGCTTTATTTCATAACATGCTCCAAAGATTTAGTGAATATAGTTCATAAATTTATTGCTGTTGTTCACTGATTCAGTCTCAAACTAAGCACCTACAGGCAGGTGTGTATCAAAACGACAGGAATAATAAATCTGTCACTGGTGTCAGTGTTGTCCTGAGATTATTCCGCCTCTCAAATCATTTTTGCTCAGTGGTGGTCCGTTCCTATTGACGCACAGGGTTGAGGATCGCTGACAAACTGTGCACGGCAACAGATAATCTATATATAGAGATATCATAAACCTGAAAAATAGGTTCTTATTATACATGATAAACTGTCTAGTAAAAGGACAAAGGAGCTTTTTTTTTTTTTTCTTTCTAGGTAAAACAGTATAAAAGGTGTACGCAGGAGGAAAAAAACAAAAAAAAAACACCAGATGCAGGAAATGATACAAGGTGCCACGGCAGAGATCTGAGAACATCCCTTCTGGTCACCAGCCTATGAAACACTGCAAACCAGTATGGACAGAAATATCACCCTGGTTCGGGAAGACACAGATCATTGTGGACTCAACAAGATGGTTTTACAATGTTGAGTGCCATTACCAACAACTCAACCCACCGTGATAAACTTCAAAAAGAACCGTGACTACACCAGTGATTCCTGCTGTAAATGTTAAACCATCACATCAGCGATCTTACCTTTAACTTTGTTAAACAAAGTTTTTTAAACCAGTTTATTATTAACCTTAGAGTATGTGGCGCTGGGTTCCATTAGAGTGTTACTACTAATAATACTTGTGTTTTGTGTTGAAGCCGTTTTGTGTTGAAGCCTGTTCACACCTTCTTATGTGGTATAAATTTATTTCCACATTCTTAAACACGGCATCAATTTAACAGAAAATAATAATAGGTTACGGTGAATAGGTATCACTTCTTCATTTTTGTGTCAAATAAAAGCTGATCAACAATTTAGAATTTTATGCTCTAGCCTAGATTTTAAGGATTAATCTCTATTTATTAGTTTTTTTGTTTATTTATTTGAGTTTAGACCTGAATGAATGTCATGCATTATCTAGTTTTAGTTATTCCAGTAGTGTAGAAGTGGAAACGGTTTTTAAAAAAACTGATAAATAAGAGCTGGAAGGTGTTTGAAACATAATCTCTTTTTACTAGTATTTTTTTCTCTCCCCATTTTTGACTAAACCGATTGTTCATTGCTTTTGAAGCAAATCATTGAGAACACCGCAGACTTCAATTTAGGCAATTATGGAATCTGATTCTACATAACGGCATGAAAAAACACTTAAGTGTTGACGGTTAACCAGTGAGCAAGTCTTTTTTTTTCTTTTTTTTTTTTAGTGGCCCCAACTGGATTTAAAATTTTTTTTTTTTTTTGTCTGAAAAATTAGGCATGTGCTGATTCATCTCCTTTTTTACGTCTATAGTGGCTTTATTTTATTCCATATTTAAAATGAAAATGCAATGCTAAAATTTTGTTTATTCATTTAAAAGACTTATTTATCATTGTAGGAAAATGTGATATTGACATGTGCCAAGTACTACAGCGAGCATATCCTGCTGTCACAGCTGTACAGTCACAGCCCACACACTCCAGGCTTCCTCTTCACTTTGCGATCTCCTTGAAGAAAAGAAAGCCTTTTCTTTCCCTTCCTTCTGTCTTGACACATGCCTGTGTTCAAATGTTAACATTTTAACAGCAAGAAACTGACATCTGAAAGCATCTTTCAGGTCCTCTTGTATGGCTTGCTCAAGCCCTGATGTTTAAAAATAATAAATAAATACAAAAAAAAAAAATATAAAATAAAAAAAAGCTTAAAAATCATAATATTTATGGGGTGGGGTTATCTCATGCCTCCGATGTAAAAAGTCTACTTTTATATTTGTATTTTCAAATATTAATAATATGAAGAATTAAAAAAAAAAAGATGTTTCTGAAAGGTTAAGAAATCAATGTGTCTGGAAAAAAATAAAGTTAAATGAAATGTTTAATTTGCTTCCTTCATTATTTTTTTATAAGTAATGAATCTAGTAATTTGAGGTCCTAATTCTTATAGCTAAATGCAAATGTCTATATACTGTATATGCTATGGGGAGGTGGGGAGGTCATGTGTGTGTGCACTTTTGCACTATGATGGGTCAGTATCACATCTAGGGTGTCAGTGTGCTTGTGCCCTAAGCTCCTGGGAGAGGTTCCAGACCCTCCACCAGATGAGCAGTACCTAAAACGCTGTGGTACACAACCATTTTTAACCCTATGCTACCTTCTGTGAGTGGCATCAATATTAATTGTATGCTTGTAACGCTCCATAATTCACTGTGGTTGGAGACTGAAAGTTATGGTAATACAGGTAGTCCCTGACTTACAAACATTCGAGTTACAAATTTGTATATTGTATGTGTGTGCGTGAGAAATGAGTAGGCCTCAGCGGTTTCAGTAGAACAGTCCGGGAGCATGATGGTGAATAATCCTAATTTCGTAAAATCCTCAATGAGAGGACAGAGTTCACTGAAACATTGAGGTGTTCGGGATTTTCTTTTCTACACATGATGGCAGTGGGGACAGAGGTTTCGTCATGTGGATCGGTATGCTTTACATTGTACATTTGTGTCAGCGGCGTAGAAGACTCACTTTGTCGGACTTAAGAACAAATCAGACATACAAACCTGCTCCTGGAATGGAACTTGTTCATAAGTCAGGGACTTCCTGTATTGGGTTTTTAATAGTTTTCTTGAACTGGTCTTTCTCTGGTCAAGACTGTACAGATTATATCTTGAAGAATTTGATACATGTACACTTTAATTTAATTTAAAAATCTAGTCAGCATCAAAAATAAATGAATGGTTAAAAATGAAATTTTGATTATCAGTGGTGCCTAAAGTCCCATAATGTCCTTTAATCGGTCAAGCTCAAGGCAACTCAACGTCCTGTTAACCATGATGATGGCCACCGCTGGTAGCTTTTCTGCGCCAGAAATGAAAATTTTGTTTCACAGCAGTCATTGGTCTAAACAACGCCTCGTACATTGGGAAAGTCCAAGGATCTCGGTGCATATTTGAGAAAGAAGATGGTCAGGAACGTCTCTTAGAGCCATTTCAAAATCATTATTGGGTGTGTTTGGGTATGTAAAGCAGAGGTATTCAACCACAAGAACACTGTAGCAACTTTTAAGCATGGTGCTGGTAGCATCAGACTTTGGTGCTATTTGGCTGCTGGGGGAACTGGTGCATCGCACAACGTGGCTGGAATAATAAAGGAGGAGGACTCTCAGGATTTGACAGAAGAACATCCAATCACCAAGTAGACAGTGACAAAAAGTGAGTGTTGCAACAAGACTATTGATTCCAAACAACCCCAACAAATGTCTGCACTCAAACAGTGAATACAAGACGTTAAATAAAAAAATGCAAAAGAACTGAACCAAACCTTAAGCTTACACTTAGTCAAGCATGAATAAGAATAGAACATACACCCAACAAACACGTCAGTGAGTCACTTTACTCATAAACCTAAAGCCTACAAAACATAGTTTCTCACACTGTAGACACAAAGAGTTTCTTTTATTCTGTTTCACTTTAATAATACCGGTAATGTTTAAAAAAAAAAAAAAAAAAAACAAGGACAAGCTTCAATTATGTCACCTAGAAATATTCAGGTCAGCATCCTGATATCATGGTCTTCAGCTACACTGTGCAGACTAGACTGCTAGACTGTACGCAAAAAGTGGTTTATTAGAATCCTGCTTTGTTTTAATTATGCCGTTTTCTTGTTATTGGATAGAGAGCAAAACTCTGGAAAAACTCCTCCCTGAATGATGTGCATTTATCTACGTTTATACATAACAAATGTGTGAAAATCTTCAATGTCTTTAAGATTGACTTTAGAATGAAACTCTGAGCTCATGTGTTCAGTTTGGTTTCACTGATAGTGGTGTCAGTGGGATGGGATTTAGCCCTTTACTTGCAGCAAGGCTTTAGTGCTTTACTCTGTCCTCTTCATCTTGTGTAGATCTTTAACTAGCCATGTGTCTGCTGAAACCCTGCATAACTGAGCTTTTCTTCTCACCACAGGTGTAAACAGTGGTTCCTTAAGTTACCATAGACTTCCTGTCAGCTTAAATTATGCATCCATGATTATAGTTATCCCGTCAGTTGCTGTGGACACTATGTCAACAAAAAAAAGAGGAGGGGCTGCTACAGGGTTACCACTGAGCAGCCATTATGTGGGTGATGGATCCTTCCTCGGCACAGTAGTCAACATGATGCATGTGTGGTGCAAATATCAGAGGATCAGAAGCAACAGAAATCCTCAGAATTTTTTTTTTTTTTTTTTTTTACACTGTAGAATTATTGGCTACTTCATTACACACAGCAGCCTTGTTAGTCTACCAGAGACTACGGCTCACGTTTCCCTCCTGTATAGTGTATTAATCATGAGCAATCCTTCATCTGTGACAGTTTTTGTTCTCAGGGGTGTTTAACTGTTTTTTTTTTTTTTTTTTTTTGTTAGTTTTTTTTTTTTTTTGAGAAAATAATTTAATAAAACATCATAGGGGCTTAAATAGCAGCAGTGTGAGCATGGTGTGTGAACTCTGGCTCTCAGTTCCTCAGCCTCAAATACAAATATGAAAACTCTAGTTTTCAACTAACGATATAAAAGGGTGAGTCAAAAGCATCCGCACTTGCACAATGGCTGTAGAATTTATTTTAATTAACCTTTAGAAAAGACAAATCCATCTTTTTTTTTTTTTTGCTTTTCAATACACTTTGTCCATCTTTTAAAAAGTTTGTGACCCCTTATTAAAAAAAAATTTCAGTCTGAGCTGTGAGCAACAAATGCACTGCTGTCTTCACTTGTTCATCAGAAGTGAATCTTTGTCCTCGTAGGGCAGCTTTTAGGGGACCAAACAGGTGAATGTCTGATGGAGCCAGATCAGGACTATAGAAAGGACACTAACACCTGCAGAGGCTCAACAGTGGGCAGAAGTGTGTAGACGTGCATCCACATGTGAAATCACGACGCCCTTGGATATCAGTCTTCTACATTTAATCTGAAGTTTAGGCTTCAGCTCCTCAATAAGCATGTTGCTGTAACGAGCACCGTTGATTGTTGAACCTTTTTCTGATAATGTATGTTCCAATACTGGTGATTGAGGATGTTTCCTGCCCATACTGTGCCGTTTACTCTCAGGCTCGTAGTGATGAATCCATGTCTCGTCGCCAGTAATGATTCTCTTTAAGAAACCTTCACCTTCCAAACAGTTCTGTTTATACTCTTCTGTGAGTTGCTTCGGCACCAGGTACACATCATCAGACCACCCAAAAAAAAAAAAAAAAGAATCCCTGAACGCTGCTCTTCTTTCGTGTAAAATCACAAGTGGGGCGTCCATATTTGTTTGCACTGCAGTTACAATAGAACTGATGTAACTCGTTCACACCAGCACAGGTGTGACTGGGGAGACAGAAGCCTCAAATGGAAAGCGCTGATAAGACTATAAACGTATTGTATAAATGAAAGAATAACGGCATCCTACACCAAACCAACATTGCTTGAGACAACATTACACCACACAGAAGGCAAACATCTAGCAAAAGAATTAAGATATTTATGTGGTTTTTGTGTGTTCATTCTGAAAGATAACCAGCTTTTAAGTAATTCTGGTTTTCAATCAGAAATATAAAAAAGAAAAGGAAAGAGGGTTCTTCCACAACTCTACAAAAATTTTGGTACAATTAAAAAACAATAATCGTATCTAATTAATTTCTGTATAGGGAGTTTTCCCAGGCAGCACAGTGGCTTAGTGGTTAGCACTGTTGCCTTGCACCTCCAGGGTCTGGGCTCGATTCCCAGCCAGGTTCAATTTCCATCTGTGTGTGTGTGAAGTTTGCGTGTTCTCCCCATGCTTAGTGGGTTTCCTCCGAGTACTTCAGTTTCCTCCCACAGACCAATGACATGCAGATTCCCAAACTGCCCATAGTGTATGAATGTGCATGTGTGTGCGCCCTGTGATGAATTGGAACACTGTCCAGGGTATACCCTGCCTCATGCCCTCAGTCTCCTGGGATAAGCTCCAGGCCCTGCTCGATCCTGTACACAGGATAAAGTGGTATAGATGATGAGTGAGTTTTTCCCCATTTGTATATTTAAACATCCTCTCCAGACCAGCAGTGGTTTAAGGTGAATTTCTTCATGTGCAACCAAGAGAGAAAATGTTTTTCACTCGTCAGCAATCGCATCTGGTTCTAATACAGACTTTTCCTTTAATGTGTGAACAGTAATAAGCTGCATAAGGCAATCGATTGCTTACATACTGTTTGGCATGGGACAAAAAGGAAATCAGCTATACGGTGCACTCACTATTCATGCACAAGTTTAGAGACATTTTCCTGCCCACACCATGAAAACTCACCTTATGGTAGAACCGTCTAATAAGAAGCTTCAATATTTAAGTATATTTACAAAACCACCAAGATCTTCTCAGTGGATGGATTCAATATGGGTTTATTTTAATTTCTATTATCCTTGGCAACATGAGGCATACAAAATGCCATCAGGAGGAGTCTCCTGGAACGTGTAAAAAGCTTCGAGTCTTATTTAATGACATCATTACTAATACTCCTCTGAGAATATTTAGGTTCCGTCATCAGAGCAGCTGCCCTGTCTCACCTAGCACAGCATGCGCTGGCACTCTCTCCTGGTCTGGGTCACTGACTCGGGAGCTACTTTTTAATAAGCGTTATTAAAATAACTTTTTAATAACTCTCCTCCTTTGTAGAGCAGCAGGCTGAGTAACACAGAGTGATACGGTGCCAAGTCAGGCCAAGGACACGTTTCTGTTTTTAAACTCGGCATCACACAAGCGCAGAGTCCTTCTCTCCTTGGCTCTTTTAAACACTCGGTCTTCTAAATCAAGGTAAACGTTGCTCATTTCCTGCACGGCCGATATTAATCAATAATTAGTCGCTAGACGTGCCCACTCAGCATGTATCATCAGCTGGTGCTTTGTTATTTCTCCAGAGTCCTTTATTCATTATGTCAAAACAAAAACCAGGCTGACCTCCCGTAATCTGGTGCCAAGTTAATTATAAGCATTAACGAAGCGATCCAAGAGTTGCCTTCCATCTTCGTGGCAGGACTGTGTGAAGTTTTTGAATCCATCTTGCAAGAGGTAGACCCTTGAAGCGAAAAAAAAATTAAATAATCTAGTCGGAGGACGTCCACAGGAGGGAGCTGAATTTCGGGTCACGAGTCACAAGCGTGGTGCCGAATGTTAAAGTTTTGAATTTGACTGTCAAACTTAATCAGCAGTGTTTTATCCGTGATGGGAAACACTATTGTATTGTGTTCCGTCAGCAGAATCGTCTGCTTTTGTTCTTCGCCCTGTCTCATTTCC
Source organism: Clarias macrocephalus (assembly GCA_011419295.1). NCBI lineage: Eukaryota > Metazoa > Chordata > Actinopteri > Siluriformes > Clariidae > Clarias > Clarias macrocephalus. Next base: position 47,584 of record JAAGKR010001139.1, read on the forward strand.
CCCTCGTCTCATTTCCACATCTCAGATTGCTGCTGAGAATTACAGGAGCCTTCATTATTATGGACGTTATGAATTAATTCTACCTGCCACCTCTCTCACCCCTTCATTCTTTTTCTCTCACTCTCACAGCATGTCAGAGGACCAACATTAGGAGTCAGTTTCTCTGCTCTTCTATTTATTTATTTTTTTTACCTCAAAGACTTTCAAATATACATTACATCATTATATACTGTACATATAAATATATACATTTCTACACATAATAAAACTGTGAAGTCGGCGTGTCTGTACATTGAAGATATTTCCGGAAAAATTTTTTATGGGGAGGCAAGATGAGTAATAGAACACACCAAGGTGTTTTTTGGAATTTTTGTCTGTCTGTTTGTTTGTGCAGGCATCACATAAAAACTACTTAATGAATTTTAATGGGGTTTTCACTGGTCTATTTGGCTGAGCTTGAGGTAACACATAGGCTTTGTTTCGTTTTTTTTTATTTTTATTTTTTTTAACGCTTACAATTAGTGCAATTAAATTCCTAGTATACATATCTAAATTCCTAGTCATAATTATTTTGTGGCATCATTAAAACTGTGCAACATTTTTCATTTTTGGTCATCCCATCGCACTGAGAATTAACGACAACTGCTGCTCTGTCACATGTTGGATTTTTTTTTTTAATCAATCGAATCAGTGTGGTGATCATTCTTATACTTAAACCTCTCAATCCTGTTCTCACCAAGATAGAAAAAAAATGAATTGTCCAGTTAACTGAGACTGGCAATCAGCCTTCCTTTAACTTTCCAAACTCCTCTTATTCTGCTTTCAGAAACTCCGTAATGACATTTTCTACCTCATGAATTTTGGTGAATACGAAATGAATATTCTCATAAATGGATATTAAGCGGCGGGGTGCAACTCGTGTGCTGCTACAGCATAATAGAAATTCACTTTTTTTTTCTTTTTTTTTTACTTAAGCTCTACAATAACACTGCAAATAATCCGGTGATGTATTATATTAGCTCTCCACAGCAGTGATCTATAGATAAAAAAAAACATGGTCCTGATATATATGCTGTCAAATTGGTCTTATTAAATTTTAATCTGTTCAGAGCCATTCCTTACCAAAATAGCTGAATGTTATCAACTATAGATCAACTATAAGTGAGTCTTTGGTGTGGCAGAAAAGACTCAGTCACTCATTTACTGTAGATGGGCAACAGGACTAACATATTTTCTGGTAACCTTCTCATCAAAGTTTGTATTATTTGAAGCATAGACCTGTTTTTTTTTTTTCTGCAACCAGGAATCCCTCTTTTAAAAAACATTCAAATATTTAGCTCATTATTCAAATGTGAACAATAAATCCCGTATATTTATTGGCGATACTAAGTATTTCTACTAGAAACTGCCAAAACACCTTAGGTCCAAGCTGACATGAATTATATTGTGTCCCTCGACGCCGCACTTTTAGAACTATGAGACATCGGAGGTGCAGTAGAATATTCCTACCTGTGAAAAGTCTTTAGAACAATTAATGGTTTTAAAACACATCCAAATTCAAGCGCTAGAACAGTTCTGAATCACACGCATTTAGGAATTTGGATTTAAATTTTTTTTATTATTAAATATTTTTTAAAAACCAACATAAAACTAACTGAGTATAAGGACAACCCAATTCAACATATTTGTTCTCAGTGTCAGTTGTCTCATTTCCTGCAGCGGTGGATACTAATGATGGGGGAAAAATAGATTCAGTTATGTATAATTCCTTTTTCCTTATAAGCCCAACACCAGGCTTGCCACACTGACTCCAAAAACAATATAAAAATTATATATATATTTTTATAATAAAGATGCACCGTCCGATCAGCCATAGCTGGTTTTCAGCTTGGTCCGTATTCCGTATGTAACTGGTGATGAGACGATCAGCACCAATTCTGTGCATGAGCTTTCAAGTGGTGCAGCAAAAAATTTTATGGTGTTACGATAATAAAAGTCACATGCATTAAAATCCTCTGATCCGCCTTTTTTTGAAAACCCTATGAGAAAATTGGTTTCAAAACCAGTCTTAATTTTGTCAATATTTTAGTCTTAATCCTGGGATAAATTTCCCTGTTAGTTTTTATCATATTTAGACATCTTATACTATTTTTGTTTAGTCCAGTTTTAGTCAATGAAAACATCAAATTTTAGCAAGAAGATTATTATTAATTAATCCTACAGTCAATCTAGTCTAGCCAAAACCATTTTTTAACATTTAAAATGTCTCTTTTCATCTGATTTAGTTTTCAGCTAATTATATTTATCTTTAAGCATTACAACAACAGCTGCATATCCATATTTTTTAACTACAAAACAACAGGAGCAGTATGGACAGTACAGGGTTTTGAAACTAAATTCTTTTAATTTTTTATATGAATTTATACATTTGAACTGTTGTAGCTCCTGGGGGTGACAATCATTTGACTAACCTATTAGCTTAATGTGTTTGGCAAAGGTTTAACTATAAAATAAAATAAAATAAAATATATCACAACATAATTATGTTAACATGTGGTAACATAATTACCAGAAAGAGGCTGTAAAACTGTGTGATTTTTATGGTGTGCCCTGATGCGTCTCTTCAGGTTTGTCATACTTTTCAAAGCAATTGTGTGCCCCCACTGTTTTCCCTCCGATATTACGACATATCGGCTTTTTCTCTCAGATTCAATATGAATAAAATGGGCTCAAATATCGGCTCTTCCCTTTCGCCCAAGTAATACTGCTGTGATGACAAAGAGTTAAAGATGGCTGAGCTTGTAATATCCCGTCACTGCATGCGCAAACTACTCTTACTCGCTTCCTGTGACCCGGGAAACACTGCTGCTCATGCCGTAATGAATGAACACCCTAACACAGCGGATTGCGACGAAAAGTCAAATTTGGCGAAAATAAAGACAGATGTTTTATTAGTTTCGATTTTGTCACTGTTGTCAACAGAGTTGACAAAAATATTAACACTACTCGGTATAACAAATTCTGTGCATAAGCTTTCAAGTGGTGCAACAGAAATGCTTTTTTTTTTTTTTTGATTTTTCCTCGATTTTCTCCCTAATTTTAATTTTAATTAATTTTCCTCCCTGTCACTAGGGGGCTGCCACATTAAGGCTGCTACTACCAGTCAGCCGAGAGGGCCGAAGACTATCACGTGTTTCCTCCGAACCACGTGACGCCAGCCAACCGCATCTTTTCGAACTGCTCGCTCGCACACCGTTAGGGGCGGCGGAACACACTCGGAGGACGGCGCTATCCGCTCCCTCCGTTGCGCGAGCTCACAGACGCCCCTGACTGGCTATAGAGCCGTGATTAATGTGGGAGCACCAAGTACCTCTCGTCCCTCCCCTCTGAGAGAGCTCGGCCAATCAGCTCCCTCTAGGCTCCGGCTGCGAGAGGTAACAGCACCACACGGGATTCAAACTAGCGCTCTCCGGATGATAGGGCGAGCGCTTTTACCACTGCGCCACTCGGAGGCCCCAGAAATGCATTTTTAAGCTTTTTTTCCCGAAACCCTGTGAGAAAATCAGTTTCAAAACCCATATATGACACACACTTACACCATTCAAAAAATAATTTAGTGTAAATTAGCCTCAAAACTCAGTCACGTTAGAAGCCGCATGCTCATGGTCAAATTGAGTGTTGAGACTTTGGAGGCATTTCAGGCAGTAAAACATCATAGTTTTTTATAATCCTATATATATTGATGGTCGCCCAATTGTTTGTACATCCTTTTTAAAAATCTGTCCATCTGCAATCCACGATTGATTAACTAGTAGCGGACAGTTCGCTCTTGCTCTATCATAATAAACTGGTACAGGAGCGGTAGTGCAAATACAGTGTACTGAGCCGTAAAAAGAATAAGAATGCCGTACTGAGGGTCGCACATGCTCTGCGGAGAAACACAGTTTCACACATCGAATGGGCCGCACTTAAAAAAAAAATAATAATAATAACAAAAAACAAACAAGTATTGACCGTTAAAACTGCAAAAAAAATAAAACGTGCCGCACATTTGCGGTTTCTGATACGTCATGTAAAGCCAAAGTTATCATTACTTTTAAAACATATAAATTGTACTGCTGCAGGAATATGGGAATGACGTTGCAAAAATTCAGAACTAAAAATGTGCAGATCATTATTATTATTATTCAAAGGGAAATTGCTTAATTTTATTATTATTATTAGTCATAGAAACAACCAAAAGCAATTCATCTTATCTGTGCTATTTCTTTGCCTACGCAACCATTTAATATTTTTAAATGAAGTCATGTTTGTGTAACAAAATTCAAAATTGGTTGACTTGCTTGGGTTGTGCTGAAACAAGGATGTCTCTCTGTACTGCATGATCCTGATCCCTATATACCATATACTCACACTCACTCACTCATCGTCTATACCGCTTTATCCTGAGTTCAGGGTCAGGGGAGCCTGGTGCCTATCACAGGAAGCTTAGAGCACCAGCTTCCTATGAAGATGCCTACAAAATCACCCCAACCATTCTAGAATTCTTTATTTATTCATTTTTTGAGAAATTTAAAACATCTGATGAATAATCCTGTATTTCTACATATCACAATATATATCGCAGTGTCAGTTTTTTCAAATATCGTGCAACCCTACCTACAGATCCTACACTTTAAAGATTTAGCGTCCCATGTGGTATGAGTGAATTATTTAACAAGTTTCTTTCAAAATAACTATTGTGGGCATAGATGATAGAGATATGTGCTACTCAGCAAAAATTCTGTATTATTTGTTTAATTAAATTTTAAGTTAAACGTTAAACTTTTTTTTATTGAAAATTAGTTTGTATTATCTAAATGCTGTGCTTGGTTTTTAAGTGAGAAAACTAATGTTATAAGGAATGGCCTACGTCTAATTACTCATGTTCACTTGAGTTGTGAAGCTGGTGAATATACAGATGTTACTTAACCAGAATTGTACTTCTACTGTTGCGGCACCTGGCGGCGGCATTAAGGTTTTGTGTTTGCCGGCTTAACGCCGCTAAGTGTCGCGATAACCGTAGACTGAGGCCTCGGGTCTTAATACTCTCATGCATTAATGAGCTGCAGCTCATCGACAGCTGCACATGATACTATAGCATATAAATTCAAGCCAAACATTTTAATTAAACAAACGCATAATCACAGTACTAAAATAACAGTACAGATTTAGAATTTCAATTAAATATAGTCATTTCTTATTTACATCACATTTAAGGAAAATAAACGTTATGTTGAGTTTTTCTTTTTTTTTAATTTATAGTAGATTTATTAACTAAAATAAATTAAACTAAATGACCATAAAATTTGAAACATAAACCGATGTCAGTCTGCAGCGGTGGTGTTTTTGCATTCTTATGATAAGAATGAAATGCAGTATACTGTTATGATCCATCATAATTTTCTTTAATAAATAATGAAATTTTTTTTAAAAACATTCTAGTAGCACATAGTGCATTGCACGCAGTTTTAGTCAAAGCGTGTGTCCTGATGTCCTGTGTGTCCTAAGTGTCCTGATGTCTTGAGAATGAATCTTACTGATCTTGGGCATTTTTAAAATGCCTTTACTGTTCGTGTGGATGGACTGTATTTATCTATGCTATGTATGTCATGTTGACGTGGAAAGTGGGAATGGGTTGTGGATAATCTAGATTCTTGCGAATCATGCATCTGCATTTGATCAGGTGTGTCTCCCCTGCACGCTCAGCAGCTCGATTCTGCGAGTGCAGTGTCTCCCCTGCGTACTCAACGTGTTTGCGCGTACATCTCTTTTCTCCCATTTTTAAGTGCCTTAAGTGTACGTAAGTAAGTAAGTAAATAAATAAATAAATAAATAAATAGCTTGAACGAAGAAACCAAAGTCTTTAACAACTATTATTGTAACATATCAGAAATAAAAATACTCATGTTTTAGTTTAATCCAATGAACACAAAAAATACGAGAAAATGGTCATCTTAAAGCTTTTATTTTTTATTGATCATACGATTTGCTTGCTTTTGTGGCATTAGACTGTAGTTTTTAGTGTGTCCATGCTATAAGGTGTAAATAACTAAGGTAAACTAAGGATGTTTTTAGACCTTTACGCGAAATATATTTGACTTAAATATCACAGATTAAAACAAGGAAAGAAGACATGCTGAGCTTCGGTTCATTGTGATGCGGACAAAAGGTCTAGGATGGAAACGGAGACATCAGTTTTCGTTATTTTACAAAATCTGAATATAAAACAAAATAAAATTCATGTTTGCTTCAACAAACAGTATTGTTTTAGGCTAACTTACTATACACTTTTGTATTCTTTGTTGTACGTCTCTTTTTTGCACACACGCGCGAGCATCTTTAAATTTGAACAGAAAATAACAGTGGGCTGGTAGATTTAAACAGTTGAATTTACACATTAAATTAATAATTGCATTTGCTTTAGACATGTGCAGCCATATATAAATAGCTTTTTCAATGTCTATACTACCATATCATATATTTGTGTTTAATACTGTTTTATTACCGTTTGTAATTTATCAGATACTTTCAAGTAAATTTGAATCACTCTAAACACAACCCATGATTTTTTTAATGCGATTTTAACAATAAATAAATAAAACTAGTTATTGCATTATGTTTCAAGACATGCTTAATTTACCTTAGTTTACTGGGGGATAATTGATCATCAGTGTTAATATTTTGACTCACCTCAAATATGGATAATCATCTGAAACATGCAACTTTACATGGCCACTTGTTCTATCGTTAACCTAGAAAAATGCTTATGTTTAAGCATTTATGCTGAATAGTAGTGTGCGCTCACTGCATTACATGTGTGACAACAAAACGTCTTGATTTTGTGAACCTGAGTGCGTGAAAAAAGGAACCGGAACCCTGTGTATACTTGCCTCACAGACGTGAAAAATATTGGCTTATAGAGCACGAAATGTCTGCTTTTACATAAACTAATGAAAAACAAATTTCAGATGATGTAATTCGCATGAAACGTGAATATACTGTAGGCGCATCCTCTGCAGCGGAGATTTCAGTCTTTTTGCAAAATGCCCCTTTGCGCCAATTCAGGGATGACTTTAAAATGCGAAAGATTTAAATCTGTCACTGTCATCCTGTCCCGGCAGTAAGTGTGACAGCAAGGTACATACTGGTCTCCTACCTACTGTAGATAAGGTAAGGTTGAATGGGGATATTAATAAAATCATGATACTTACAAAATCTCAACATAAAAAGAATCGGTGCGTGGATATCATAAACTATCGTATTGAGTGGTCACTAGAGATTTCCACCTCTAGCAGATACACAATATTTTTCTTCACCACGACTGGTGAACTAGCAGGACGCTGTGCAGTAGATGCTTCGTAATTGAAATAAATTACACTAATAAATTACACTATACTACTGTGTTGAAGACATTCAGCTAAAACACAGAAGGAAGCCTTAAAATGTGATCCAGCAAACCAATGTGAGACTACTGACTAAAACCTTGCCGTCTCAAAATTACACCCCTTCCAAAGAGCCATTATTTGGCTCTCAACCGGTCTATGCTTTGATCACATTTCAAGGTGCTCCGGGTGAAAACACCACATCATCGTATTAATCTAAACACAGACTTTTTTTTTTTATATATATATTATCAAAATATTTAAGAAAAAGAAACTTCATCCATCACCTAGGGAAAGGACTTAATTCCTCATTCCTGCGACAACTAACTTTAGATTTGCACACTGCACTGATTAGCATATGCAGGTGTCGTACATTTTGAAAAGACTCGCAGCCCCCTGCAATGGCTTGGTGTGAAGCACCTGCAATTCCGATATTATCACACTGTGGGAGCCAAGACCATGCCACACTTACTCACAAACTCGCTCTCATCTGTTTTAAAGGTAGATCTGAGTTTATGGCTTCAAGTTGCCTAACAGCAGCCCTAATGAAGTGGCGCTTAGTCACTGGCAGAGCCAAGGCACGTCGGCTCTGTTTGGCTCTGAAATGAGTACGAGCCGGGGCGAATCGACTCGCATGCATATTCATGTCCCGATGTACAGTAGGGCATCGGCTTTATAAGGGACTTGTTTATGAAGCCGCACGACGCCTGCGCACACCTTGCAGCGCCTCGACTCTCATTAACAGCAATTAAGCTGCAGTCTGAAGCACTGGCATGCTTAATTGGCAATTACTGATATGTCTGATAGGGAGGCAAGTGTCAGGACTATGTTTAGAATGAGTTGAGGTAAACATGTGCACTTTGTTGGTGAAGAAAGCAGAAAGCAACAGATGCGACATTGAACTTCGAGGTCAACGCTTCTGGTGCCAGGATTTTAATAACTCTAGGCTCTGCTCGAAGCGACATGCAGTGCACGTCGAGAGCTATGATCAAGTTTGGCCACTGATTTACTGCCACAAGTTGCGCATTTCAACGGTTTGAGAGAAACATACTTTTTGTCCCCCTAGAAATGAATCTGTATATCTCCAAAGCCTTATAACTTTTTGAACACTTCCAGAAGTAATACACTATAGATATGATATCAGGGGGAAGTTTAGACTCTCATCCCCCCGTCTCTTTCAGCATGGCCTGGTTTTCAGTAATTGATGTGACATATTGACGGGCACTCTCCTGCGGCTAGAGAGCCCAGAGCCTGCACAGCCTTCCAGCTCGTTAATAATCGCTGATTAAAAACTAGTTAAGAGCCCGTGAAGACTAAAATCTGCATTAACCATATGACCTTCTGTGGGTGGGGGGGCGCACACACACACACACACACACACACACACACACACACACACACACACACACACACCACAGATACGGCTCCAGAACCCAAGTGAACTGATTTCAGACTCATCCATGAAGATTGTTGTTGGGGAAGGAAACATAAAAGTGTAAGAGTACAGACAGTGTATATGACTGTGCCTTGCTTTTTATTTGCTCTCGAAATGCCTACAGCCAATATTCTCCTTTGCTATCCACCAATGCCATTTTTTTTTTATCTTTATTGAGCTGTTACTTACCTGTGCGGTGTGCCGGTAAATGTCTATAATAACCTTTGAGTTGTGGCTGATATAATGTAATTACATTGTTGCGGTCCATCCTTGACCCCAATTCAATAGAATAATTAAGGTCTCGGGACTCTCTAATGTGAGAAAGTTATGCTTGCACAAACGCTTTTAAGGTCAGCCAGGCAGAAGTGTTGTCAAAGAGCCCAACACTAAAGCGTAAACGCAGATTTCCACCAAGGTCTAAGGAATCTAAGCAAACTCATTTAAGGTGCATGCTGCTATACTTCTCAGCATTCTCAACCACTAACTTATATTTAGCCGTCACGTCTTCTAGTCGGAGCCAGATGTTGAGGCTCTTGAGGTACGCAAATCCTTTAAAAAAAAAAAAAATCTATATTACAGTGTAGGTTCTCCATCCTACACTAAATTACCCCTTTATTGTTTCCGCAGTCGCATTCAAAAATGAACCCACCGTGCTAAATGTGTCCTTTTTAGCATTGCTAATAGAGAGCATTCAGAGAGTATTGCACATTATTGCTGCCCACCATCCCTCTATTAAAAACACTGCATGTTGTTTAAGTGCCTCATCCGGACTGAATATGTGCAGCCTTCTGCTTATTCATTATTGTTTTTGTGAAAAATATATAGCCAAACACACACACACACACACACACACACACACACACACACACACACACACAGGCAGATCAGTGTTTTGCTTTGGGAAAAGCAAGAGAATGCACTGATGATGATAGTGAGGTTACTTATCAGCCCTGAAATGCTAGTAGTCCTATCTATGAGTGTGATGAGTAGAGGCTGGACAATTCACCATGCCGATTTTTGCCATTTTTTAATAATGGACATCGGCTGAAGCCTCAGCACATTAAGCTACAAATCTGTGGACAGACCTGTTTTGTTGCTATGGAACCATAGACAGTAAACGTTCAGAATCTAGCTGTTTTTTTTTTCCTTTACTTTTACTTAGTCCATAAAGAACATGTATCTCTGAGTGAAATGATATCAGTTGTTATACTTATCTAAGTACTTTAAAGCTGTTCAGTTTGTTTGTCTTGTAGTGTTTTTTATGCTTTACATTGTTTTTGTGTCAAAGGTGTGTAAGACTCATTTTGTTAGACTTATGAATGAATTCGACTTACAAACATGCTCCCAGAATGAAGCTTGCTCGTAAGTTGTGGACTTACTGTATTAAACTGTACGATGCAAATTGAGATTACATTGGGATTTGTAATGCAGTAGCATAGTACTAATCACTAGCAATGTAGTAACAACCTAGTAACATGTAGCTAATGGTAGCTGCTTGTGAATGTTAAATGCCCTTATTAGTTCATACGTTTAAGCTGCAACTATATTATTTATGTAATTTATGTTGATAAAAAGAGAAACTTTTTGGAAGTGGTATTTTTTCTTATTATTGGTATTTTTTTATTACGGTTATACAGGGCTTTCTTCAGTAAGCATCTGAAACTAAGAGAGCTGCATCCTGGGTGGTTAGTCAAGGGAGCTGTTAGCTACAGTATTTGTCAGATTGTGATCATCCTACCTCACTCACTAGCACGGGCAGAATAGTATTAGATTTTAACATGCATGGAATAATCAAATTATTAAATAAATCACTTACCTTGTAAATTATCCTTGTAATTTTTTTTTTTGGTTTTTAAAAAACTTTTAGACTTAAACATTAAAGTTTTTACATTTAACAGCATCGTTTGTTATTATTAAACTGTTATATTTCACCAGTGGGGGGGAGGGGGGGTGGCTGGCCAATCATATCACCCAAAAAAACAAACAAAAACATAAGATCACCATCACATAGCATCCCATTTGTTGAAAATCCCAGATCAGTCGACCTCTAATGATAAATCACTATTGTACATGTTGACTTGAAGAAGCACTACTCATATTTAAAGTGGGTGAATAGCAATATTTAGATGGGATAAAGTGCTAAAAAGCATTGCCCTTTCTAAGGTGTTTGAATGAAATAGATTAAGTTTGTTTTGTAGGAAAATACAAATACTACCATACTATTTTTCCCATTACTCGTGCATAAGAAACCTGAAGATTTGGGGCATTCTGTCCCACACATTCGGTCCCTCTTTTACTGTTGATTATCTGGGAAGGATTTTCACCAGATTTTGAAACATGGCTTGAATGTTCAACTACAAAAGCATTTGTGAGGTCATCCAGTGATGTTGGCTGAGGAGGCCTAGGGTACAGTCTGTGTCCAAGTTCATCCATAAGTTGTTCAGGGTGGAATTCTTCCACTCCGACAAGGCGAACCCTGCCTGCATGGAGCTCGCTGTGGACAGGCTCACTGGCTTGCTGGAACAGGTTTAGTTCCAGTGAAAGGAAATGATGATATCAATGATGTATACAAAGACATCATGTACAGTTTTGTGCTTCCAACTTTGTGACAAAAGTTTGAAAAATGAACCACATAAAAAGGTGTGATGGTATGGTGTGTAGAAATATTTTCTTCATATAGTGTATAAAATCTCACAGATGGCTTGGGAACATATGGGGATCACTCAAGAGGTGCTGGAGTCTGTGACTAGGAACAGAGATGTCTAAGAAGAAATGTGGAAGCTAAGTAATTAAACTGTAGTAAATCTGACTAGAGTCAATTAACTAGAATTTTTTTACCCTAAAAGAAAATTAAAGTGACTAACATGGGGAACTATCCGGTTATATTATGCAATTTGCACACATATTAAAATACCTGTAGCACACAAGAGGTTAAGACGAACAAAAGTGTTTCTATAAATGTAAAAGCTTGACATCTAAGTATCACAGCTTCATACAAGACATAATGATATAGCCTTTTTGCAAGTTCACACACTGACTTGTTCAAAGCAATATTTTACTACCCTGTCATTATGTAAAAACTGTGATTCTGGATTATACCAACCTATAACAAAATCCATTTTAGACACAGCACTAGCAATTTATATCCTTATACTCTTGATTTTAGACCATCTCATTTGCACTGCACAATAAAATGGTGCAACCTGCTTCCCCATCCTGTTCTTCTCATCTCTTGTTCACTGTTGTGTGTTCTTGAATGTGAGGTTAGAAAGATTTTTTAAATAACATTTTGTCAAGGTTGGCTCATGTTTTAGCTTCTTTCAATGGACAATCTGGTTTCTTTACAGTATGTAAAGTAGAGATAAAATCATCAAGGGGTGTTGCTGCTCATCTTCTAGGTTGTTCATTAGTGCAGAAATCTCATCTTCTGGTCTAGCCAAGGAAGATTTGTACATAGTTTAAAGTTGTGAGGCTGAATGCAATACTTAAAGGAGGGTTTTACGGTAACTTGCACCAGTGTCACTGACCAGACCTGTACTACATTGCCTTCACATGCATATAAACTTGAGTAATGTTTATGGGAATCTTTGGCCATCCTTCCAGAAGCGCATTTGTGAGGTCAGACACTGATGTTGGACGAGAAGGTCTGGCTCGCAGTCTCATCCCAAAGGTGTTCTATCTGGTTGAGGTCAGGAGTCTGTGGAGGCCAGTCAAGTTCTTATACACCAAACGCGCTGATCCATGTCTTTATTGACTTTGCTTTGTGCACTGATGTGCAGTCATGTTGAAACAGGAAGGGATCATCCGCAAACAGTTCCAACAAAGTTGAGAGCTGGAAATTGTCCAAAATGACTTGGTATGCTGAGGCATTAAGAGTTCCTTTCAATGGAACTAAGAGGCTGAGCCCAAATCTGGAAAAACAACCCCACATCATAATCTCTTCTCCACCAAATTTTAGACTTGGCACAATGCAGTCAGACAAGTACTGTTCTCCTGGCAACCACCAAACCCAGATTCGTCCAACAGATTCCCAGACAGAGAAGTGTGATTGGTCATTTTAGTGAACATGTCTCCACCACTCTAGAGTCCGGTGGGGGCGTGTTTTACACCACTGCATCCTCTGCTTTGCAATGCACTTGGTTATGTAAGGCCTGGATGCAGCTTCTAAGTCATGAAAACCCATTTCATAAAGCACTCTACTCATTGTTCTTCAGCTAATCTGAAGGCCACATGAAGTCTGGAGATCGGTAGCTATTGACTCTGCTGAAAGTTGGTGACCTCTGTGCACTATGTGTCTCAGTATCCGCTGACCCGGCTCTGTGATTTTACGTGGATTTTCAGCTTCGTGCTGAATTGCTGCCCAATCGCTTCCACTTTTTATAATACCACTAACCGTTGACTATCACAGTACCACACTGGAATTTACTGAGCTCCTGAGAGTGACTGATTCTTTCACAAATGTTTGTAGAAGTGGCCTAGGTGCTTGATTTTATAAACCTGTAACTATGGAAATGGTTGGAACACCTGAATTCAATAGTTTCAATGGGTGACTGAATACTTTTGGCAATATAGTGTATCCACAGGTATAAAGATGCGCTGTATTATGTTCTATGGAATAAATACAACAGGTGTTATAAATCGTGTCTTTATGCTGCAATGCACTATAAAATGAAGGAAAAAAATGGCTCATTTAAGCAAATTATCCACATTTTTTTACCTTCAAACCATGCATGTTTAAAGCCCTCTCACTTTGTCATAAGGTAAAACAGATGACCAAAGAGTTCTTCTCAGACCTAATTTAATTATGCACAGCAGTGGTGATCTATGTGCATGACAACGCTGCATTAAATTTCACTAATGAATGCAAAGGCATGCTGTGCTCAAACTTTGGTGTGTCCTAAGTGGCCCCTTTCTCATCTTACTCATCTTACACACTACTGCGGTGACACTTTAGCGGTCCATAAATAAGCAACATAGTAAGACCTAACTAATGCTTTCATAATGATGAATTAATTTACGCACTAATCCTGAGTGCGTCAGGAAATAATCAAGCCTCTGAGTCATGTATGAATACATATTAATAACGGTGCTAGCTAAGTAGAACCATCGTGTTGACTTACTCTGTTCATAGGGCTGGGTGATATAATAAAAATATCATAGCACAGTACTTGAAAACAGCTGTTCAACATATGCGTTACCAATTATGTAACTTCGCCAATTTTTACACTATGACTTGCTTGGTCAAAAAATAAATTTTTTTTTTAACATAAATTGAAAAGTTATGATTAGCAGTTCTATTTTAGGTAAGTGTATCATAATATAATTTACCCCAATATGACTGTTATACTATGATATCACTCAGCCCTTATCATGACTGGCGAATGGCGCACTTTCATTAAAGGTCATTAACATTCTAAAAAGTCGACTTGAAAACAATCCTGGTTAATTCCAATTACATGCCTTGATGCAATTTTGAGAACCTCTTAAATACCTGCTTTCCAGCTGATTATGACTTAAACCATAGCATGATATAAATAAAAATAGTCTACAATAATTATTGTTAAATTAATAACCTGGGTATGAAATATACAGTTTACAATACCGTGATTTAAAATCATGCATCTCTCTCTCAAGCTTGTTTTATCCGACGATTTGATCTTGAACAATCCCCCCATAATCATCATCAGCTCATTGTCTAGTGTCGCTGTGACTGACAGGAGAGAGAGTATGTCGTCGCTCTTCTCCCAGAGAGCATGGTCAATTTTGCTCTTATTGGCCTAGCTGCTGCATGGTCAAGGTAAAAACTTTTAACCTGTGGCTAATAGAATTAACATTCTTTTGTTAGCTATTATATAAAATTTTATTTTTTAAATAATTTTGGACAGTCTAATGGGTTGCTATGTTGTTTGTATGCATGTGTGGAAAAAACACAGTCTCTTTTTTAGTATTTAAATTTCTATACTATTTCTTTTAAAATCCAATATTTTAATTTGCCATCATAGATGATGGTTATGAAGAATAAAGAGTGGTGATTTGCCACTCTGGGACAGGGATCAGTTCCACCAGAGAATCTCCATTTTATTTCCATAGAGTAAACTTGTGTTGTGAGACAAGCATTAGACATCAACAGCAGGACAAAAAGTCAGACATGCTCAGTTAGTGGCTGCTAATAGAAATAAACAACTTCTGGAATTTATTAATAATAAGGAATATGTTGGATATGTTGCTGCAGTTATCTTCAAAGTTTTATGCGACATATCCCATCGGACTACTTTCTGAACAATGGACAATTATAAAGCTGGTTTTCATCTGGCATGGTTCGGCAGTAGCAAGGTATGGCTCTGAGATAACGGGTAGTGGTTTGGCAGTTGCAGAGTCTGGCTCGCAGGGAATGGGGCATGGTTTGGCAGAGGCTAGGTCTGGCTCAAAGGTAACGGGGCATGGTTTAGCAAAGGCGGGGTCTGGATTGAAGGGAGCTACAGGGCATGGTTTGGCAGTAGAAAGGTCTGGCTTGGGGGTAACGGGGCATGGTTTGGCAGTAAAGAGGTTTGGCTTAGAGGTATCAGGGCATGGTTTGGCAGTGGCGGAGTCTGGCTCAAAGGCAACAGGGCATGGTTTGGCGGAGGTTAGGTCTGGCTTGGAGGTAACGGGGCATGGTTTGGCAAAGGCGGGGTCTGGCTTGAAGGCAGAACAGGCATGGTTTGGCAGTAGAGAGGGCTGGCTTGGGGGTAACAGGGCATGGTTTGGCAGTGGCGGGGTCTGGCTCAAAGGCAACGTGGCATGGTTTGGCAGTAGAGAGTTTTGGCTTGGAGGTAACGGGGCATGGTTTGGCAGTAGGGATCTGGCTCGCAGGTAATGGGGCATGGTTTGGCAGTAGCAGGGTTTGGCTCTGTGGTATTGACATGGTTTGGCAGTAGTGGAGTTTGGCTCGGAGGTAATACAGCATGGTTTGGTAGTTGCAGGGTCTAACTTTGTGGTAATGGGGCGTGGTTTGGCAGTAGCGTCGCCTGGCTCAGTGGTAATACGATGTGATTCGGCAGTTGCTCATTTATATAAACCCTGAACTTAAGCCTTTCTCACTAGAAGTGAAACGGGGGAATCTGTTACATTTAAAAACTGATTATGTGGGTGTTATTTTATCCTAACTAGTTAAATAGCAAAATATGGTAGCTTTAAGTTGGGTCTTAATTGTGTAAGCATTTTCCTTAATGTGTATTAAGGAAATATTCCTATGTAAACCATTTTTATTCCCAAGACAAAAACGAGACGCAGTGCTGTCACGTGCCCTCAGTATAACCTTCACGCACCAGCTATAGAAAATTGGAAATTGTGCTATGGTGGTGGGACTTTAGAAGGAAGCACCTAGCTATTTGAATATCAGCCTTGCAAAGGAATATTTTAACGGCTTATTTTAATCTGGTGTGTGAAGGTGGAAAATGACCTGGGAACGGTGAGTGTGTGTATGAATAAGCAGAATTGCCATGGCTCACTGCTGACCTGTTCCAATACTTCAGCCCCTTTTTATATAAGTCTTCTTTTCATGATTTAAAGTGTGAAGAAAGGCAAAAAAAAAAAAGCCTCCGTGTCTGTCTTTGTTGGAGCTCGTACCTCGCTTCCGTGTGCCAAGAACAATCGGCACTTTAGATATCTCTGGGATGAATTCTCCACCGTGGCCTGCCTTTCGAAGCTTGGCCCTTTCCATTCTGTCCATTTCAGAAACACAGAATCCATCAAACCTGGCACAATGGTGGAGAAAGCAATTTGCTATCAAATGTTTGACAATGGCTTTCCTCTTTCGCCCTGGCATTCAGAGATGTACGCACAATTTAATACCCACAAACAATCACTGCTCTGAATGGATCCACAGATATTTCTCTCATTATTGTTCCTGAGCTATGGAAAGGCAGTCAATGGTCCATATCACGTAAAATACATTATCACACACAGTCATCCTCTCCCTTGGTAGGAAGCTTAA
The DNA here is from genome assembly GCA_011419295.1 of Clarias macrocephalus. Classification (NCBI taxonomy): domain Eukaryota; kingdom Metazoa; phylum Chordata; class Actinopteri; order Siluriformes; family Clariidae; genus Clarias; species Clarias macrocephalus. The sequence goes on from JAAGKR010001139.1 coordinate 64,418, forward strand.
TTAATTCCAGCTAGGACCAAACAATATTTGCAGGCTTGGTCAGAGGGTTATTATGAAAGTCTGTAGTTAATTGTTTTAAGACGGCTTCTCTTGCATACACAAAGTGTGAAGAGAGCGTCAACGTACTTCAAGCGTTGCCGTGTGCAGCAAGTGTGGAAATATAAAAATGCTGCTGTAGGCCTGAGGGGATGAAGTTCCAGCCAACCGATTAAACTTGAGTATGAATTCGTTTCGACACAGAAATCACAGCCGCAGCCTGTACGTGAACGGGATATTATTGTAATGGTAGTTTTACAACTGAAATAAAAGAAATGAATGTTTTTAAAGAGTGTTTTGGGCAATGCCCAAATATACTTTATCTTAAAGCTGTGTAATGAAGAAGGTGGGGTTCTGTATAATGCAAAAACCTGCAAAATGTCTCAATCTTCCCACAAGTAAGTTGATCTAGGAGAACATATACATCCTACATATATCTACGACACTTTGTGACCACACACACACAGCATAAATCATGTCTGATATTCTGATCAACATAAATATTGTTATATATGTGACATTGTAATAATATGCCTGCAAATATTGACTATATTATGCAAGTTTGTGAAGTATAATAGAAGATTTTCACATTAATCTGTGAAATGCTTTTTAAATCAAAATTTGAATATAAATTCACAAAAAGCTTTTAAAGTCGATTTTCTTGGTAGTTCTTTTAATAAAATTTAATTGAATACCACTGCAAACAAAAAATTTACACCAAAAATTCTGGCAGTGACATATGGAAATGTCTGAGTGCTAAAAGTCTAAAAGTAAAAAAAAATCTAAAAGTCACCAATAGAAGGACAGCACAGAACTAACAAAGAGAGCTACTTAAAGATGCACCAATTGATTGTTCGGTGACCGGAATCATCCGGTTTTCAGCTTGATCAGCCAAGACTGATGACCAGCTTCAGAGACAGACAATTCATACTGATCAGAATTTCTGAACGATCAAGAAAACCACTTTTGAGTTTAGGGAACGTCTAAGGCTGTAGTTTCAGGGATGGCATACTTGCACATCGAGCGACACTAGCCAATTTGCTCACAATTATAAGACTTTTTTTCCCAGTACGTGAGCAGCAGTTTGACAAAATGTAGTCAAGTCACCGGTCTTGGAGAAAGTGTGCACCCTTTCTGGTTGGTAGCTATTGACTCACTTTCATTCGAATTATTATTTTTTTTGTTTGTTTGTTTGTTTGAGAGAAGGTTCTATAACCTAAATAATTTTTGGAGGAAATATGAAATTATTTCATATTTTTATTATGAAAATACAATTTAATTGAATTGTACAAAAATGTACAATAGGTGTCTGCTGTCAATTATAGTTATTATACAGAAAGAGAATCAGAACTGGAAAAGTTGCAATCAGAGCCTGTCTAACAGCTACAAACATGGTACAACAGCAAAAAAGTAAGTGAAACAGGTAATTGTCGAAAAAGTATCCGTATTACCTACAGCTCACTTTAAAGAACATTTGTATTCCTCATTCATGCAGTTCTGATTGGTGAAGTAAAAAGAATGCAGTCATTTTCTTTAATTGCAGGCCTATTGTTAGGAGATCTGCAGCGCATTATCTCGTTATCTTACATCATCCTTTTATAAAATTCAGCTAAGATTTCACAGACATCTCAACATCATTATCATTGTGAAAAGCAAATATTTTTTAAAAACAGTGAAAAAACGTCCTAAATGGGTAAAAAACGAAAAAGGTCAGTGTTATTTTTCAGCCTGAGAACAATTCAGTGCATAAAGCATATCCTAGGCCAGCAGAAATGTACACTGCATCCAGCACTCTACAGAGAATGTGTCTGAAATATTTCATAACAATGGTCTTTTAAAAAGATATCATCTCGATTGTGAGGGCAAAGCAGTAACTCTGAAGCTATTCGCTGATGCACTAATAAAACAGGCGATGCAATACCACTAGAGAGCAAAGGTTTATGCAACTCTCTATTACCTAGCCACGGGAAAAACGCAGTTATGCAGCCTGAGTGACCTGAAAATATCTCCATCATCTTTGAATTGGGTTATATATCAAACGGTAAAAGCTCTCTCAAGATGATTTATAAGCTTTCCTGTATACAATCGCCAGCTAAACATCCAAAGGCATCGAGATTGCTAATCAGACAGGTTTTCCGAATCAATACTCCTGTTAAACGTGAATTAAATTAATTGAGTGCCACGGGTATGACCTCACAATTAACCGAATACATTTTGATCTAATAGTCTAAAGTTCTTTTTGCCTTGTGATGGTTTTTACCAGCGACTCTGACACTTGTTCCAGCTTTTGAACAAAATCACACGTTTACGCACTTATCATCATTCTCGGTCTTGTACGCTATTGTTTCTATAGCAACAGTTAAATCACACCCAATGGTATGATGGATACTAGTGATGGGAGTCTGTAACCATTATTTAATCAATCACTGTTTTGAATGAACTGATTAATGATCAATTAATAAATGTATGTTGTACTGTGCGGCAGTTTAACCGCACAGTACAATGCTTCTTGAACTTGTTTCAGTAAAATCATATTAACATCATATCAAACCCTACGGAGTAAGAAGTGGATGTTACATTGGAAGTTCATATGCAGTGAAGGCAGGTGAGTGAATACTTTTGGCAATATAGTGTGTGTACATCAACCAGGATTACTGGCATAAGCGTATATTCTTAAATATATTGACCTTACAAACATGACACAGCTGTCAAAGCCAAAGTATATTGTCAGTGCAGGTCAATTAGTATTTAACATTGCACACACAGCTTGTGACAGGTTTTGCAATAACACTCTCCATGTTAAGATTTTCCTACATTGCTGGATTACTCGTATAATTTTCCTTAAAACCTTGTCTGCCATTTTACACAACAGTGCTGTGAGCATGTGCAGTCATCCAGCATTATATGCATATTGGACTTGATATGCATTTCAGCTACACAGCAGCTACCTGTGTGGACATTTTCAATCACTTGAAATGCACAGGAAATCAGCCGACTATAACTGATGATCATTTGTAGCTATCAATAATGGATGCTTCACATATAGTCGTGTGTAAAAGTTAGTGCGTCCTCTTTAAATTTTTTAGGGTTGTTTGTATAAAAACAATCATCAAAAGCGGGTCTTAGAGGGTAAGTTGCATCAAGTGCTGCTAATCATCAGCTGATGATCATCAGTAAGAGTGCAGAAATCTATAAAAGCAAATGTTTTGGCAATTTACTTGTCTTTAGCATTTGTGTGTGTGTTGAGAGGGAAAGACATACTGTACACAAAGGTCTTAGAGAAACAATTGTAATGAAAAAGAAAACATTCCAAACAATTTGGAGTTCAACATTCTACAGTGAGAAAGTGGAAGGCATTTACCCCAGGAGTTACATCTCAGACCCTATAAGACATCACTGAGCAATGGTAAATGTTAAAGTCTCTGACAGCACAACTAGAAGAAAACTGAACAAGTACAATTTGCTTGCAATGGTTGCCAGGAGGAACCTCTTTTGCCAAATTAAAAAAA